>JBBDGP010002129.1:0-24174 GCA_037952835.1 Lithobates septentrionalis | reverse complement strand
GGCACTGACGAGGAGGCACTGATAAGCAGCACCGATAGGCACTGGTAGGCACTGATGAGGAGGCACTAATATGCAGCACTGATGGGCACTTTTAGGCAGCGCTGATATGCAGCACTGATGGGCACTGATATGCAGCACTGATAGGCAGCACTAATGAGAAGGAACTGATATAGAGCACCGATTGGCACTGAAGAGGAGGCATTAATATGCCACCACCCCCTCCCTTTAGAATGTAAGCTCTACGAGCAGGGCCCTCCTGTACCTTTTGTATTGAACTGTACTGTAATTGTGTTGTCCCCTTATACATTGTAAAGCGCTGCGTAAACTGTTGGCGCTATATAAATCTCGTATAATAATAATAATAATAATAATATAACTAATATGCAGCACTGATGGGCATTGACAGGCAGCACTAATAGGCGGTGCTGATGGGCATTGATGGGCGGCACTGATGGGAACTAATAGGCAGTACTGATGGGAACTAGTGGGCATCACTCATGTGCACTGGTGGGCATCAGTGTTGGGCACTGGCAGGCATCACTGATGGGGCTGCACAGATAATCATTGCACTGATTATCAGTGCAGATTCCCCATGTCAGAAAAGCCACTTATCGGCTCTCCTCTACTCATGCACTGCCATTGTGAGTAGAGGAATGCTGATAACACTTTCTAGTTACACTGCAATCAGCTGTGATTGGACACAGCTGATCACATGGTAAAGGTAAAGAGCCTACGTCATAGGCTCTTTACTGTGACTGTCCGAGCGATACACTACACCACTGATCGGCACACACGAGGGGCATGTTCTGAAGGACATCATGTGATGTCCAGTCAGAACAATTTAACCACCACCTGGTCTTTATTCTGCTATAGGGATGTGGTTAAAGTACAAGTCATCTCTCCCATTCCTTTCTTGTTATCCTAAACTTGAGAAATCAGTTGTGAATGCTACACAATGCAGAAGAGACCTGGGGAGTGTAAAGAGAATCCACTCTGCATTTAAGATCTGTCTTTGGATACAACAGATAGCAGGTGTTAGGGAAGGCCATAGATATTTTTTTTCCTCGGAGGGAGTTCAGCTTTGGGCACCAAGAGAAGAATCACCAGGCAGTGCATGCAGAGTGTTGCAGCAAACTGTGTATGTGGCAAAATTGCAGTGGGAGGGACCTAAAACTTGAGGCTATGTACGTGGTAACATATGCCACAGTCCTTGTACCCATGAGGAAGTCGATGTCCCTTCCAAATTTCCTTCCAGGTAAAAACTCATAAAGAATAACTGCCACGGCCAGAACTGTGTCCACAGCAACTGAATCATTACTGTAATAACAACCAGAAGCATGTTCACATGGACATAATCAGTAAAGTACTGACACACCAAGAAACATTTCTGCAGAGACAGAATCAGTACTGAATTGATACAGCCTTAAAGTGTCCATAAACCAGAATCCTTACTATACCAAAACACCAAAAATATGTTCACAAAATCAGTATCAGAAAATAATTTATGGTACATATGCATTACATTACATTAATATACATTACATGTACATTGTACACATAGATTATAGTGACATTGCCCATACATCAACGCTTGGTGCTGCGTGCTGCTTCACTGTCACTTGAAGGACTTAGTGGGGAGATTGGTAGCTTGCAGCAACAAAGAGCATGGAAAAGGATGGTTTAAAAATTGTTACTGCAAAAAAATTGTTTAAAAACCATTATCATATTAGAAATATAATTTTTTTTTTTTTTTAAGCTAGCTTGTTTCATCCCCTCTGTGACTGCAAGCTCACACTCTTTGCATTGAGGCATATTAATGTTCTGGCTCATTATAATAAATACAGTATAATCATGTTTTTTTCTAGTTTTTCTAGAGAGCGTGGAAAGCACTAGAAAAAAACATTACTAGTATTACTATTATGCCCCGTACACATGGTCGGATTTCCCGATGGAAAATGTCCGATCAGAGCGTGTTGTCAGAAATTCCGACCGTGTGTGGGCTCCATCGGACATTTTCCATCGGATTTTCCGACACCCAAAGTTTGAGAGCAGGCTATAAAATTTTCCGGCAACAAAATCCGTGGTCGGAAATTCCAATCGTGTGTACACAATCCGGACAAAGTGCCACGCATGCTCAGAATAAATAAAGAGATGAAAGCTATTGGCCACTGCCCCGTTTATAGTCCCGACGTACGTGTTTTACGTCACCGCGTTTAGAACGATCGGATTTTCAGACAACTTTGTGTGACCATGTGTATGCAAGACAAGTTTGAGCCAACATCCGTCGGAAAAAATCCTAGGATTTTGTTGTCGGAATATCCGAACAAAGTCTGACCGTGTGTACGGGACATTAGAGTGTAGTACATACAGACCTGGCTTTGGTGGCCCTTATAGAGTATAAATAAACTTGGTCTATATCCAGAATTCTGGAAAGCATGTAATGCCTGGGGTTGAAAGCAGTAATCAGCCACCTTAGTGTTACCTGCAAGCAGCTCAGCTGGTTATTGTACTGTGGTGCAAGTGTGCACAGTTGTGTATTGCCAAAGGCCCGGGCAGGGCTGCTGTTGAAGACATTACTCAGCTCAGTGTCAGTGAGAGAGGAGGGCACCAAGAGTGCATGACTAGAATGTGTGCTGCCACTGTGGGTGTGGTTTGAGCAGAAGTCACAGCACAAAGCTGCACATCTTTCCACAGTCTCTGCCTGTTTAACCAGCAGTTCAGCAGTGTATTCAGCTGTTGTGCTTATTTCTAATGTGGCTCAGTGACACTATTTGTAGCCTTGGTAGTCTGGGAAAGGTTGGACCTCTCCAGTCCCCCTTTTATCTATGATTTTTTGCTATAAAAATATCTTTGCACTTTTAACTCAACTTTTGTGGGGAAAAGAGTATCACAAATAAAAAAATAGCATATACTGTACAATTGCGACACAAGCCATGTTGTAATTTAATTTAATTTTTTTTTTAATACAAACGTTTTTATTGAGAAAATGAAGGCATTAACAATAAGCCTCATTTACACAGAATAAGAAAACATAGAACAGTGTGTAATGACAGTGATAATACGGTATACATATCCAGGTTAGGTTATTGGCTTATCGACTGGGACCATTGTGGTCCATTTACATATATGTTGTTACATCTATTGGACTTTGTGGGGAGACTGTCTTATAGGTGGAATCCCAAGGCGAGCTGAGGATGTTGTAGGCCTCACCCGTGAAGCTTCTGCATCAAAAGTAACAGATAAAATACAAACAGACCAAAAAAAAAGATGAAGAGAAAAACTCACAAACTGAGCGATAAAACAGAAACCATACTGGGAAGTGCTGGTGACAATAAATCTTAATTTTGAGGGTTCAGTATTGGTATGGCTATAGAGACAAAATATAAATACAGCGCTCACAAACAAAGACCCATGATGAGTGAAAACAAAAACATGAAGTCCATATGAGACAAAAGGTGCTTCACAAATAATGTGTAACATTAAAAAAATGGAGAATGGGGGCGGGACTTTGTGTGAGGCATGTTGGTGAATATGTCCACATTATAAGAACTGTTATGGTAGGATGTCTAAAGTTGATCCTGTATCAAATGATGATACCCACAGAGTATATTGCAAGAAAATGATACATAGTTTAATACAGAGAGATCATAAAACCAAATACATGATAAAAAGAATACATTTGGGCTACAATGAAGCATGTTGACATACGAGGTTTACAGACATGGTTCGAATAATGGTTATACATGTACAGGACATGGTAAAGTGGTGTAACACATGGTACAGTAAATAGATGTATGCATCAATAGATGTTAACTCTATGCGTTTCTTGGCTTGAAACCAATCGTCAGGAGTCTGATGCAGTGTAGCTGCATTGAAAAAAATAACTATGTGTCAGTAGAAGTATGGGGAAAATGGACGCATAAAAATGCAAATTTAATATACTCACAAAGGATGCATGGGTGAATGATAACCCATACATTGTGGTGCAATGTTGGTCCGGGTACAATGAATCTCACCCGGGGTTGAGGCAGAGAGCACGCTCCAAGGAGACCATCGGCCCCGACCGACAGGGTGGCCGGAGCACCTACGGGGGCCACCAAGCGGGGACAGATGACAAGGCCCAGGGAATGGGAAAAACCCTGGGAATGAAAAGAGGAGATGAGAGTGTGAGTGACTTGAGTGAAAAGGAGGGAGTGAATATAGAAGAAAAGACAAGGAATGGGGCCCAAAGTGTGCATGGGTATGAGTAATTGGAATAGCCCATCACAAAAGAAAGAGGTGTGTGAACCGAGATGTGAGTGTGCAAAACCAGGAAGCCACTGCAGGTGTCAGTGGAGAAGTGTGAAGGTGTGCAAGGAGGTTACCTGTGGTGAGATAGCCGGGCCAGGTGACGTGCCCCGAAGAGACATGGTGAGTGCTCGAGGTACCCGGCCAGTGACGGCCGTTATAAAGCCGAGGACTAAGGGCGCGCTCACGCCAACGTCATAGGCGGACATGATGACGCGGCGGGGGGCGGGCAGCCAGGAGCATCGTGCGGCCACCCCCCAACCCAGCAGCGTCAAGGTCCTGGTTGGTAAATCACCAATAAGCTCCGCCTACGGCAGCCGGAGGCGCCAGAGGCGGGACGTGGGAGTAATGACGCCGATGCGTCGAGGCCAGGGCCCGCCCCCGTCAGTGGTGGGGTGGGTGGCGGGTCATGGACTGGGCGCATCGCAACCCCGGGAAAAGACCAGATGGGTCCCGGCACCAACTGCATCAAGAGAGTAGTAGACAGATAATGTGAATAGTCGAGGAGAATAAAATGTAAATACTATGAAAACGAAAAAAGAAAAATAACAGGAAAGGGCAAAGTAAACAAAATAAACAAGCCATGTGAAGGCTAGTAGTCTCTGCCCTGATTGGAAACAGTGATTGGCAGATAAAGTAACATAGTAGCCACAGAATCTTGCAATGAATTGAATCATTAAGCAAGAGAGTGTGGATGGAATTGGCTGTAGTCCTGGATAAATATATGGTATGACTAAGGGGAAAACAGAGAATAAAAAGGTAGAAAATGGGAGACAAGTTAGGCAGGTAAAAGGATGAATAAAAACAAAAACAAAGACAAAAAATCAAGAGCAGGTTTAGCCCTGAATTGAATCAGTTTATATTGTCTGACTAAAGGGAAAACAAATAAACCCAATAAACAAAGAGAAAGAGAAACAAAGGACAAAAAACAAAGAGGGACAACTTTAGCCCTGAATTTAATCAGTATTTGCCTGACTAAAGGGAGAACAATGACGACACAGATTTTCAGCCCTGAATTGAATCAGTATTAGTATAGCTAAAAAGGGAAATAACAGAAACAAGGGAAACAAATAGGATATGCTAACGGTATCAATAGCTGTGTTAGTGTAACTCTTGCACTGAAGTAAGTCAGTAGGCGAGAGGGGGACCATAGGTCTCTATAACATGAAAGATACCAAGGGGAAGAGGAAGACAACAAAGCAAAACAAGAATAAGGGATAAATAATGTGACAGTGTAAGGAATAGATGGGATAGGAAATTGGTAGGTATGGCATAAGGAAAGTGAATTGGGTTGGAAGATATGAGCTTGATAGGTGGATTGTCAGGTCACAGGGAACAGGTGTCTGCCACCCTGGTAATTATATGTCAAAATTGGGGTTGTGACCTGTCCACTTATTATGTGTGAATGCACCAACATGCCTCCATCCCATAATGTACAGAAAAAATGGAGAATGGGGGAGGGACTTTGTGTGAGGCATGTTGGTGAATATGTCCACATTATAAAAACTGTTATGGTAGGATGTCTAAAGTTGATCCTGTATCAAATGATGATACCCACAGAATATATTGCAAGAAAATGATACATAGTTTAATACAGAGAGATCATAAAACCAAATACATGATAAAAAGAATACATTTGGGCTACAATGAAGCATGTTGACATACGAGGTTTACAGACATGGTTCGAATAATGGTTATACATGTACAGGACATGGTAAAGTGGTGTAACACATGGTACAGTAAATAGATGTATGCATCAATAGATGTTAACTCTACGCATTTCTTGGCTTGAAACCAATCGTCAGGAGTCTGATGCAGTGTAGCTGCATTGAAAAAAATAACTATGTGTCAGTAGAAGTATGGGGAAAATGGACGCATAAAAATGCAAAATTAAAATACTCACAAAGGATGCATGGGTGAATGATAACCCATACATTGTGGTGCAATGTTGGTCCGGGTACACTGAAAAGACAAGGAATGGGGCCCAAAGTGTGCATGGGTATGAGTAATTGGAATTTGTGATGGGCTATTCCAATTACTCATACCCATGCACACTTTGGGCCCCATTCCTTGTCTTTTCTTCTATATTCACTCCCTCCTTTTCACTCAAATCACTCACACTCTCATCTCCTCTTTTCATTCCCAGGGTTTTTCCCATTCCCTGGGCCTCGTCATCTGTCCCCGCTTGGTGGCCCCCGTAGGTGCTCCGGCCACCCTGTCGGTCGGGGCCGATGGTCTCCTTGGAGCGTGCTCTCTGCCTCAACCCCGGGTGAGATTCAGTGTACCCGGACCAACATTGCACCACAATGTATGGGTTATCATTCACCCATGCATCCTTTGTGAGTATATTAAATTTGCATTTTTATGTGTCCATTTTCCCCATACTTCTACTGACACATAGTTATTTTTTTCAATGCAGCTACACTGCATCAGACTCCTGACGATTGGTTTCAAGCCAAGAAACGCGTAGAGTTAACATCTATTGATGCATACATCTATTTACTGTACCATGTGTTACACCACTTTACCATGTCCTGTACATGTATAACCATTATTCGAACCATGTCTGTAAACCTCGTATGTCAACATGCTTCATTGTAGCCCAAATGTATTCTTTTTATCATGTATTTGGTTTTATGATCTCTCTGTATTAAACTATGTATCATTTTCTTGCAATATATTCTGTGGGTATCATCATTTGATACAGGATCAACTTTAGACATCCTACCATAACAGTTTTTATAATGTGGACATATTCACCAACATGCCTCACACAAAGTCCCGCCCCCATTCTCCATTTTTTCTGTACATTATGGGATGGAGGCATGTTGGTGCATTCACACATAATAAGTGGACAGGTCACAACCCCAATTTTGACAATGTGTAACATTGCAGGGAATGCTTCACATCTGGTGTGCGAAAGGTGCAGAGAAAATGTTGCAGAAGAATTTTTAGGTGTACCAACAAACCCCCACATGTGTCCCCACTCGCCAAATCACAGTGACACCCAGCTTTTCAGTCTGGGAGTCAATAAAGGCATATAGCGATATCCAGAGAATGTCACAGGATGGCAGATTCACTGGTGAGATGATAAACGATCCTTCAACATTAATACTCTGCCATACAAGTACCCGGAAAGGAAGAAAAAAGGGGACCAATAGTGAAGTATGCTGAGATTGAGAATTTATTGCGCATAAAAGGTTATACTTACAAAAGTAAGTTAAAAACAGGCATCAAAACAGTCAGAGGATGCAGCAAACACCATTGTAAGTGTTCCTACGAGACAGGAAATGATGTCAGTCGTGCCAGAAGTGCATTGCGTCAATGCATTTCACCCTCCCACAGGGTGTCATCAAAGGACCTAGCTTCCGATTGGAACTGACTGCCTTATATCACAAAAGAGAGAAGTGAACTCCTCTTCCTCCACCAATAAGATCGGCACAGCGGCCATTTTGTTGGTTGGGAAAACATGTCACCCCTATGGATAGAGCACACTCCATATGAGGGACTAAACCGTCATGACATTGGTTGGATATACATCACCATAGTTAGATGTCAGTTGTGGTATCGTGGGAACACATGAAAACATAATACCTCCAATGCTTTAATATTCAAAAATAAGAAACAAAGGACAAGAAGATAAAAATGAAAATAAAAATAATAAAAATTTTAATTAAAAAAACATAAAATAAAGATGAAGATGCAAATAAAAATAAAAAATAAAACTGAAGATGTGAAAATAAAAATAAAAAATGAAAAATAGAAATAAAAAAATATATATAATGCAAGCCTAAGCAGATCAATAAGTGTAAGGCTGACTGCAGGTCAGCCTGTTATTGTAGGAGGAGTCAGGCTGCATAAAGCCTGCCCTCCTTCTTCTCCTTCCTATGGTCGTAGGATCTCGTGTTGACAGGTCACTTCCGGTTTAGGGCAGGTCACGGCAGATCACTTCCTGTTTGTGGCTTGCAGGGCGGCAGCATGGTCGGCTGCAAGGTTTTCTGTTTGGATCTCTCTCCCGGTGGTCGTGGCAGGTCTCGGCAGCGTTACCATGCGGCAGGGTCTTGTGTGCTGCGGGCGCAGGGATAGGGGTAGTATTCTTCCATCCGGTTTCACTTTACTCTGGTCAGCTTGGGGTTCAGATAGCACCATGTGTTGGGGTTGCAGGTTGGGGGGAGTGTGTTTGGGGGTTTTCAGGAGATGATGGCAGAGTCTCATATGTCACGATGTCCCGCCTCTGTCATTAGCACTGCATAGCACGTTTGTATTCCTGGAATACAGGTAAGCAATCCAATGAAACATCTTTTTTCTAGCAGGGACCCATGTTTGTCCAGTTGTAATAGTGTAGGTCATTGCATTTAGTCTTTGGTATTTGGGTCTGCTGTCACCACTGTTAGGTTACAGCATAGGTATGTATGGGCAGGGTCTCCTCTCTCCCTAGCCTCATGGTGATCTCCCCCCTCCTCAGCTTCGTGTGATGGGTTCCCCCCCTCCTGAGCGCCACATAGTGGGTCGTGTCCCTCCCCGAGCTCCACGTGGTCTATAGTGTGGGTCTTCAGGGGTTAATTCAGGCTGTGGGGTTGTCATGACACTTGCTCATTGCCGGTCATCTCATGATATTCTGTGGGGGTCCTTTGGGGGCATGCAAATTTCCATTTCTCATGTAATTTTTGGTTTTCCATGTATGTTACGATTTTATGCGATTTACGGTTTCTCATGGAATGCTGGTTCTCGTGTATTTTACGGTTTGCATGCGATCTACGATTTCTCATTCATTTTACGATTTTTTTTTTTTTTTATTTTCATGCAATTTACGTTTCTCATGCATTTTACGGTTGTCATGCGATTTATGATTTCTCATTTATTTTACGGTTTTTCATGCAATTCACGGTTTCGCATGCATTTTACGGTTTTCATGCAATTTACGGTTGCTCATGCATATTAGTTTCGTATGCAATTTACAGTTGTTCATGCTTGTTACGGTTTCTCGTGCTTTTTTACAGTTTCTCATGTGATTACGGTTTTTTTATGCATTTTACGGTTGCCCGTGCATTTTACGGTTTCTCATGCAATTTTTACAGTTTCTCATGCTATTATGTTTTTCATGCGATTTACAGTGTTCTCAGGCAATTTTACAGTGTTCTCAGGCAATTTTACAGTGTTCTCATGCATTTACGGTTGTCATATGATTTCTCATGCATTTTACGGTTTTCATGCGATTTGCGATTTCTTATTCATTTTACGTTTTTTTTTCATGCAATTTACGGTTGCTCATGCATATTAGTTTTGTATGCAATTTACGGTTTTTCATGCTTTTTTACAGTTTCTCGTGTGATTACAGTTTTTCATGCATCTTACGGTTGCCCGTGCAATTTTTTACAGTTTCTCATACTATTACGTTTTTCATGCAATTTACAGTGTTCTCATGCAACTTTACAGTGTTCTCATGCATTTTACAGTTGTCATGCGATTTATGATTTCTCATAATATTTTACGGTTTTTCATGCAACTCACGGTTTCGCATGCATTTTACGGTTTTCATGCGATTTCTTATTCATTTTACGGTTTTTCATGCAATTTACGGTTGCTCATGCATATTAGTTTCGTATGCAATTTACGGTTTTTCATGCTTTTTTACAGTTTCTCATGTGATTATGGTTTTTATGCATTTTACGGTTGCCCGTGCAATTTTTACAGTTTTCTCATGCAAATGTTACGTGTTCTCATGCAAATGTTACAGTGTTCTCATGCAAATGTTACAGTGTTCTCATGCAAATGTTACAGTGTTCTCATGCAAATGTTACAGTGTTCTCATGCAAATTTTACAGTGTTCTCATGCAATTTGTCACTTCTTATGCCTATTCATGTTTTTTCCTATTTTCTTTGTTTCCTATATTCCTCATGTTTTTCCGTGCTTTTCTCGGTTTTTTTCCCTGTGCTTTTCTCGTGTGTTTTTTTTTTTTTTTTTTTTTTTTTTTTTTTTGTTTTCCCGTGCTTCTCTCGTTTTTTCCCGTGCTTCTCTCGTTTCCCCATGTCTCTTACGTTCATGTCATATGTTTTATGTCACAGCCTTTCGTTCGCTGCATTACCATTAGCTAGTGCTCACATTCAGGGTCTGTCACGTTTTACAGATCCGTACAGGCTGAGGTTTCGTTTTTAATTGATTGTTCCACAATCTTCTCGCCTGTTTTCCATATGTCATACGTGCACGTTCACCATTACACCTTTACTACTACCCACCACGGTCTGTGGGTACTTTAGCCCTGAGTGTTCGTTTTTAATTTTCCTGTCTTGGCAGGTTGCTCGGGCTCGCTCACTGCATACAGTAGGGGGGTGTCGTCATTAGGTTCATTTTTTACGCTCTTGGTCTTGTCATTTCTGCACTCACATCTTCATACTTGTCAGGTATTAGGGGTGTTATGTTTTGGGCTGGTTATTTGTAATGTTATCTGGTTGCTTTCATACAGCTGAATTGTTTCATGTTCTACCACTGCAGATTACCCGTCACGTCTATGGGTTTAGCAGATTGAGGTGATCGTTTTTAATTGGCTTGTTCGGTGGCAAGTCTTCTCATCTGTTCTTACGTTGCTTATGTATTTCGTACAAACTTACGTTTCTTATGCAAATTACGTTTCTCGTAATTTACGTGTTCTGTTATTTACATTTTCATGCTATTTACGTTCCTCATGCAATTTTATGTTTTTCATATAATTTTATGCTTCTCATGCAATTTGTTGTTTCTATGTTAAACTCACTTTTATGTTTCTCTCGTTTTTTTCCAGGTTACTCTCGTTCTCATGTTCATCACACGTTCATTAATTCACGTTCTCATGCTACTGGTATTTCGCAAGTAGTTTGCGGTTTCTGGCAGCCTCTGTGTTTAGGCTGCTCACATTTCGTAAGCTCACGCTATACATGGGTTTCGTTCCTTCACGTAGCTTTCGTTCCTGGTGCAGGTTTTCTCAGTATGCTCATGTTTCTCTCGTAGTTCATGTTGCTGTCCCAGTGGTGTGTCACTTACACAAAAATAGGTTATCCAGGGGACTGTGGTTCCTCCTTATCCATGCACACGACCTTTTATTGCCTAGCTACTCTTGGCTAGGGTTGGCAAAGCATGGAACTATTGGTTAGTCAGCCATGGCGGCTCCAGCAGCCTTTACGGGCTCAGGGGTTTTTGTGGGTTCTGAATTTTCTCAGTCCCTAGGCCAGTATCAGCAGGCTTCCTACTTGGCTCGGTTTTTGCCTCTTTTAACTCATATCGGCACAGCAGTGTCGGGGCGTATCTGATTGGGACTCAGCGTTTCATGTCGTTAGTAGACCCGGACAGGTTTTCTTTATTTGCTGTGCATTCTATTAAAGCCATCCTCAGGGTTCCTGAAAGTAGCCCTCCTGCTGTGACCAGCAGACTTCTCATCATGGGTCATATTTTACGTATCGTATCTATCACATTCCCATGGTCTCCTTCGTGTTGGGTACTAGCTTGGTGCTCAAGGCAGGCCTATACCCGGGTTTGGGTCATAAGAGACAGGAGCAGTTCTGCATATTTGTGCCTGGGACTTCAGCCGTATTGGGTAAGTGCAGGTCGTCTTGTTCTCTGGGTTGGCCCAGAGCCACTTTAGAGATACCACAAGCGGTTGGCATTTGGTAGATTATACGTAATTTCAGTGGGCTATAATTTGGCTTCATATTCATCCTACTGGTCATTTTTGCCCCCTTTTAGGCATACTGACCATTTGACCAGGGCACAACTCAGGTCTATGTTCTTTGTTGCTTTTTGTTCCTTTGTACACTATCCACAGATTGACTCCGAGTACAAGTGTAAGGCTGACTGCAGGTCAGCCTGTTATTGTAGAAGGAGTCAGGCTGCATAAAGCCTGCCCTCCTTCTTCTCCTTCCTATGGTCGTAGGATCTCGTGTCCCACCCACCCATTCCCTTTTTTTCTTTTCTTTTTTCATTTTATTTCAATTCATACTTGGGTATGCCCCCTTTTAGGCATACTGACCATTTGACCAGGGCACAACTCAGGTCTATGTTCTTTGTTGCTTTTTGTTCCTTTGTACACTATCCACAGATTGACTCCGAGTACAAGTGTAAGGCTGACTGCAGGTCAGCCTGTTATTGTAGAAGGAGTCAGGCTGCATAAAGCCTGCCCTCCTTCTTCTCTTTCCTATGGTCGTAGGATCTCGTGTCCCACCCACCCATTCCCTTTTTTTCTTTTCTTTTTTCATTTTATTTCAATTCATACTTGGGTATGCCCCCTTTTAGGCATACTGACCATTTGACCAGGGCACAACTCAGGTCTATGTTCTTTGTTGCTTTTTGTTCCTTTGTACACTATCCACAGATTGACTCCGAGTACAAATATGATTAAAAATTAGACAGGAAACAATTAAGATCTAGTTCAATGTTCAACCCCAGAGGGTTCATCTTCCTCAATCGATGAATCCACTGAGTCTCATTACGAGAGATGGCTCTCCTAAGATTACCCCCTCTCCAATGGGCTTCAACTCGATCAATACCACAAAAAGTAAGACTACTGGGATCCCTACCATGGAATAACCTGAAGTGGTTGGACAAGCTGTGGTGTTTGAAACCCTTTTTTATCTGGTTGACATAAACGAAAACTCAATGTTCTGGTGGTCCTACCCTTGTACTGTAGTCCACAAGAACAGGACAGGAGGTACGTGACATGGGTGGTCCCACATGTGATGAACTTGTTAATCTTAAAGGACTCACCAGAGGAGTGGGATGTGAACTCAAGTGTCTTTCTTACTCTATGTTTAGATGTTCTACACATTACACACCTCCCACAGCTGAAAAAAACACACTTGGTCCAAAAAGATGACAGTCTTCTTGGGGGGATCAACCACATTAGGTGCCAACTTCAGCCGTAAAGTCAGAAGTTTCGTGCAGATAAACAAAGGTTTATCAGGTAGGGATTTGGCGAGATCGTTATCCTTCAACAATAAATGCCAATGCTTACGAATAATTTTTTCTACTTGTCTATATTGCCGGATAAAACCTGTCATGAAAGCAATTCCAAAGTCTCTTGTTTACCTCTCTATTCTTAAAAAGATCATCTCTGTTCATATGCCTTACTGAGAGCAGTTTTGTTCAGCTCTCGTGGGTTGTAACCCTTTTCTATGAATCTATCAAAAAGGACCCTCAACTGTGAATCAAAATCTTCTATCCTGGCACAATTGCACCTGACTCTCATAAATTGGCTCTTGGGGATGGAACTAAACCATCAAGGGTGGTGGCAGCTCCCCAAGGGAATATAACTGTTGCGATCAACTTCCTTAAAAAAGATTTTGGTGGACAATTGATGATTATCCTTAAAAATTACAAGGTCAAGGAAGTTAATACTCTGATTGTCAAACTGCCGAGAAGGAAATGCCATATCTGTTCTCACCAAGTTTTGACAAAAATTGCAAGAACGACTCTTTTGATTCTGCCCTGACAATGTCATCGATATAACGCTTGTAAAACTTGAGCTGAGGTAAGTTGCCACCAAAAATGGCATCTTTCTTCCAGTGACTCATAAAAATGTTTGCCACTAAGGGGGCGTATTTGGCCCCCATGGCCACTCCCTTTTTCTGTCTAAAAAATTGTTTGTCATGCCAGAAAAATGACTCATGGCTAGATCTAAAGCATGTACCAAGAAATCTTTGTGTTTATTTTTCATTTTGGAGTTATTTAAAGCCCATACTACTGCCTCGATGGCATGTTTCTGCTGGATGTTGGTGTATAGGGAATTTACATCAATACTGGCCAGAAGATGCTCATCACTGACCTCAATCCCCTGCAACAATTGCATGAGAATCCCTGCTATCCTTCAGATAGGCTGGACAGCTCTGTGCTAACGGCTGTAGAAAACTGTCCAGGTATTCACCAATTCTAGCAAACAAGGAATCCACCCCACTCACAATTGGTCTCCCGGGTGGTTTGGATGGATTCTTATGAATTTTGGGCAATTGGTAAATTACCAGTACTCTCGGAGCATCAGGTACTAAATACCTGGCCTCTTTCTTAGTGACAATACCCTCGTCCTGGGCATTTTTTACCAAGCATTTGAGTTTGGCTTTGAATTTGTTAGCGGGATTACCCCCTAATTTTTCATAGGTTTCGGCATCATAGACAAGTTTATTAAGCTCAGCTAAATAGGCAGATTTATTAAAAATGACCAGACCCCCTCCTTTACCAGCACTTCTGATCACATTCAGTTTTTTTTCTAAAGATTTGAGCCCTCTTTCTAAATCAGTTTTGCGCCTACTATGTCTAATGGGCAAACATTCAAGGTCCTGTTGGACAAGGGATCTAAACACTTCGGAAAAATGATTATTAGGATTTCTAGGGTTGTACACCAAGTTATTTTTCAAATTGGTGTGACTATAATAAGGGACTTCCTGTCCTACTTGGGGTGCAGTTTTCCTAAAATGTTTCTTGATATTTATTCTCCTCATATTGGTATGGCTATGGAGATTAAAGTATGATCAGGAGGACCAGGAATTCCATTTCAGATCATAGTGTGGAAGACCTTCTCCATGAGCTGATTAGCTGCTATACGCTTAAGGACTTGATCCCAAGGGACTCCAGGGGTACGCCAAAACAAGGCGATGGACCAATGGACCGCACTAAAAAGTGTGAGGGATAGTTTTTGTTCAGGGGGGTGGAACTAGGTATGTCTGCGAAGAATAAGCACATCTGGTGAGTTAGAGTAGGTGGAACACCTGTGATCTCCACCACCTTAGCGGTTACTTTTTGCCATAGGTCCCTCAGAGCTGTACAGCTCCAGAAGATGTGCAAGTGGGTCCCTTTCTCAGGGTAACCTCTGAAGCAGTTCTTGGAATCAGCGGGGAAGAATTTGTGTAACTTAGCAGGGGTATAGTACCACCTAGTGTGTAGCTTCACCACTGTTTCCTTCACCTTCACAGATTTTGTGCATTTATGCATATTAGAGATCCTGTCAGACCATTCTTCCGGGGAAGCTACCACCCCTCTCTCCGCCTCCCAGCTGGTTATGGCAGTAGATTTTTCTGGAAGGCCTAGGCCGCCTAGGAAATTATATAATAGGGAGATTGTCCCCTTATCTCTGGATACGGGGCCACATAGATCTTCAAATGTTATAACGGGGTTAGATACAGCCCTGAAGCAGTGGGAATGTAAATATTTGTAGAATTATGTCCTGGGTAAGGAGTGGGAGGATTGTAGGGATAGGAAAGAGCAAATTACCCCATCCTTCTGAAGAGTCTAGGGTAACGAGGTCTTTCGAGATCCATAGGGCGAAAGCGTTAGGATTGGGAAATGCTGCGAGAAATGTGGGGCCACCAATATAGGATGTCAGCCTGGGGTTGGGGGGGAGTAATGTAATTTTTTTTATATAAGGACCATAGATGTAGGGATTGGCCCACTACTGCATTTAATGTGGAGATATCCTTGGGGCGAATTGTTTTGGCCCACAATAATCCGGGGAGAAAATATGGGGCTATTGAAATCTGCTCAAAGCAGAGCCAGGGGTTTCCGTGCGGGGGGTATGCCATTGTGCCAGTTGTAATAGTCTGGTGGAAAGGTAGTAAAGCCAGAGGTTTGGTAATCCCAGTCCGCCCATGGCCCTCGGTCTATATATCATTTGCTTGCCTAGTCTGGGTTTTTTATTTTGCCAGACAAATTTGTTTACGTTGCGTTGTATTAGGTCAATCGTCTGGCGTGACACATATTTAGGGAAGGCTCAAAAAAATAAAAGTTTGGGGAGAATAGACATTTTTACTGCTTGTATCCTGCCTAAGAAAATGATGTGGAATGGGCTCCAAGTATGTAGCAGTTGTCTGATACGAGTAAATGCTGGCGGGTAGTTGGCGAGCTATAGTTTGTGAAGCGTAGGGGCTAACTTGATCCCTAAATATGATAGCACCTGTCCATTAATGGAAAAGCCGAAATTGGATTGCATAGAGGAGGTAATATGTTGGGGGAAGTTTATCGCAAGGGCGGAGCATTTTGAGAGGTTAACCCCTAGACTCAAAATATCCTGGAAGGTCCTTGGGGTGGAAATAAGGTTGGGAAATGAGACTATTGAGTCAGACAAAAATATGAGGATATCATCCACATATAAACTTAGTTTGAACTCATGATCACCTTTTTGTATAACCCTTGATGTTGGGGTCTAGGCTGATTGAGTGGGCCAGGGGTTTGATGGCAAGGGCAAATAATAGTGGTGACTAGGGATGAGCCGAACACCCCCCGGTTTGGTTCGCACCAGAACGGACCGAAAATTTGCGCAAACTTTAGAACCCCATTGAAGTCTATGGGACTCGAACGTTCTAAATCAAAAGTGCTAAATTTAAAGGCTAATTTGCATGGTATTGTCCTAAAAAGGGTTTGGGGACCCGGGTCCTGCCCCAGGGGACATGTATCAATGCAAAAAAAAGTTTTAAAATGGCTGTTTTTTTCGGGAGCAGTGATTTTAATGATGCTTAAAGTGAAAAAAAAGTGAAATATTCCTTTAAATATTGTACCTGGGGGGTGTCTACAGTATGCCTGTAAAGTGGCGCGTGTTTCACTTGCTTAGAACAGTCCCTGCACAAAATGAAATTTTTAAAGGAATAAAAGTCATTTAAAACTGCTTGCGGCTTTAATGTAATGTCGGGTCCCGGCAATATGGATGAAAATTAGTGAGACAAACGGCATGGGTACCCCCCCAGTCCATTACCAGGCCCTTTGGGTCTTGTATGGATATTAAGGGGAACCCCGCACCCAAATTAAAAAAAGGAGAGGTGTGGGGCCCCCAGGCCCTATATACTCTGAACAGCAATATACAGGCGTAGCAAACAAGACAGGGACTGTAGGTTGGTTGTTAAGTAGAATCTGTTTGTAATTTTGAACTGGTACATTGTTAAAGTGTAGCTCCAGCCAAAAAATCTATTTTTAAGCTTTTTGGAAAACATAGGGAAGGGTTATCACCCCTGTGACATTTGTTTTGCTGTCTGTGCACCGCTTCAGAAGATTTCACCTCACTTTCTGTCCCAATGACAAATATTTTTTGACAATTTGGGGTTTTTAGTGAAACAAGGATTGGTGATAAAGCATCAGTGGAGAGGAGACACGTTTTTCCCACATTAACTTTTACAGGAGAGAATTTCCCTTCCTAGGGGTAGATTTCATCTCACTTCCTGTTGTCTCCTTCCGTTTGCAAGTAGGAGTCGTTTGTAAGTTGGATGTTTGAAAGTAGGGGCCTGCCCTATATACTCTGCAGAAATTGCGGCTTTAGGCGTTGGTGTTGCCACAACGCTGTAAGCCCTCACAGTTACTCTTGGTGGGCGCAGGAACGGGCCCTGCTGTGAAATATTAGATCCAGAATTGTAATTACATGCACCTGTTGAACAGGGGCAAAAAAAATGGGCCTTTGGTGGTGGTGCTGGTGCCACAACACTGTAAGTCCTCAGTTACTCTTGGTGGGAGCAGAAATGGGCCCTGCTGTGAAATATTAGATCAAGAATTTAATTACATGTCCCTGTTGAACAGGGGAAGAAAAATTGGGCCTTAGGTACTGGTGCCACAACACTGCAACCCCTCACAGATACTCGAGTTGGAGCGCAGGAATGAGCCCTTCTGCAAAATATTGCATCAAAAATTGTAATTACACGCCCCTGTTAAACAGGGGCTGAAAAATTGGGCCTTAGCAACTGGTGGCGGTGCCCAGAACCAAGAATATTCTTACAAGCTATCAGCATGATCATTGAGGAGGAAGAGGATAGTCACTCAGCATAACAGGATAGTCACTCAGCATTAGCATAGGAAGTCTTGAAGGGATCTGACATTTAAAAAAAAAAATATTCGGTTACATCAGCATCAGGTGCTTGGTAGCTTGTGGTGATCCAAGACTGATTCATTTTTATGAAGGTCAGTCGATCGACCGAGTCGGTGGACAGGAGCACCCTGTGATCGGTTACAAAGCCTCCAGCAGCACTGAATGTGCATTCCCAAAGAACGCTGGATGCAGGACAGGCCAGTAGCTCAATTGCATACTGTGCAAGCTCTGGCCAGTGATCCATCCTCAAGACCCAGTAACCCAGAGGATTTTCGGTGGGAAAGGTCTCCAAGTTAGATCTTGCCCCTAGGTATTCCTGCACCGTGTAAAACAGACGCTGGCGATGGTTGCTGGAACTGATCATACCTTGGGGCTGCGGACTAAAAAATTGTCTGAACGCATCGGTCAGACGGCCACCTTCTCCACCACTCCTTCTTTGACTGAAGCCTCAGCAACACTTTGTCCAGGAACAGGAGTTTGTAACCTCCCAGTCTCACGGAACGCATTGCACAGACCTTTCTGCAAGGGCTCCCGAAGCCCTCTGCTCCCTTTACGACGGCAAGATAAGGTCCACAACCTTACCCTTGTAAAGTGGATCAAGGAGTGTTGCCAGCCAGTATTGATCCCTCTCCTCGATACCACGAATACTAGGATCCTTCCGCAGGCTTTGCAGGATCAGGGAGGCCATGCAGCGCAGGTTTGCTGAGGCATTCAGTCCGGAGTCCTCCGGGTCACAAAGGATGACATGATCCGTAGCTACCTCCTCCCAGCCACGTACAAGTCCATGGGTTTCTTGGGACTGTAAATGATCCCTTAAAGACTGCTGCTGATGCTGAGTGCCAGGCTCCACCTCCATGCTGACACAATCCTCCTCTTCCTCCTCCTCCTCCTCCTCCTCGTCCTCTTCCTGTGTGATCGACGGGCACGCAAGAACACTGTCTGGATAAAGGGGGCCTTTAGAGCTAAGGAAGTCCTCCTCTTCCTGCCTCTGTTCTGCCTCTAGTGCCCTGTCCATTATTCCACGCAGCGTGTGCTCCAACAGGTGGACAAGGGGGACAGTGTCTGTCAGACTTTTACTTACCAGACTGATGAGTCCGCTTGGGCAGAGGGTAGACTCCCTTACTTATCCGAATCACGGCCCCTGGTAGAGCAGACAGGAGGCACGAGAGTGCGGAATGGTATGAGAGCCTGCTGAAGAGATCCAGGTACAGGATGAGAGATGATCTTCAGACAACAGGTCAGTAGTCCGTAACACTGGTAACAGGTGCTGAGCAGGAGCAAGACAGGCAGATCGGGACACAAGCAGGGTTCGGCAACAGACTGGCAGCCAGGTTCAATAGGAGCAGGCAGAAGCGGAGTCAAACAGGCCAAGGTCAGGTACAGGCAGCAAACAGGAGAATCCAGGGCAATCTGGGTCATCAGGAGATCAGGTAAACAGGAAGACAAGACAGGAAACAGGAACTATGGCACAGGAAGCTGATGATCAGGCAGCACTGAACAGAGTGCCTGACAAACTTAAATAGGCCGGCTTGCTCACAGGCACGCCCCCAGGCGGCCAATCCCATGACCAGCAAGGTGAGCTCTCTGACAGTGTCACTGATGCATGCACTGTCACTGCTCACCATCCTTATGGCCTCAAATGATGAAAGGACAGTGCATGCATCCCTGATCATGGCCCACTGGCGTGGGGAAAAAAAAAACAAACTCCCCTGACCCTGTCCTGGTGCCATAGTCGCACAGGTACTCATTGATGGCCCTCTGCTGCGTGTGCAGCCACTGCAGCATGGCCAACATTGAGTTCCACCTGGTGGGCATGTCACAGATTAGGCGGTTCTTTGGCAGGTTAAATTCCTTTTTGGAGGTCAGCCAGCCGAGCACTGGCATTATATGACCTGCGGAAATGCACACAGACTTTCCTGGCCTGCCTCAGGACATCCTGTAAGCCCGGTTACCTGCCCAAGAACCGCTACACCACCAAGTTAAGGAAGTGAGCCAAACAGGGCACATGGGTCAGTTGTCCCTGTTGGAGGGTGGAGAGGAGGTTGGTGCCATTGTCGTCAACCACCTCTGAACCTGCCTCTGCAGAGCTTACAGAATCTCTACCCCAGTGTGGTACCTGTCCCCCAAGCACACCAGCTCAAGCACCGCATGGCATCTTTTGGCCTGCGTGTTTGTGTAGCCCCTTGAACGCCTACGGAGCATCGCTGGTTCTGAAGACAAATCAGCACAGGAAGAGGCCATGGAGGAAGAAGAGGAGGGGGTGGAGGAGAGAGGTGTGGCAGAATCACCACTAGTAGTATTTTGGAGGTGTGGTGGCGGAACAACCTCCAACACTACTGCACCCTGTCCTGCATCCTTCCCAGCTGCCAGAAGAGTGCGCGGTGAAAGATATTGCCTTACACATGCCGGTAGAGAGCCAGAATTGCCTTCCGTAAGAAAAAGTGGCCTGTGGGAACCTGCCACTGAGGAACTACACATTACACAAACTCATGGAAGAGGCAGAGTCTACCAACTGAAAAGGTAGCAGTTGAAGTGCTAGCAATTTAGCCAACCTAGCATTCAACCACTGGGCATGTGGATGGCTGGGAGTGAACTTCTTTCGGTGGTGCAGCAGCTGGGGCAGAGAAATTTGCCTGGTACAATCTGACGTTGGTGTACCAATAGCAGATTGCCCCCAAGTACTTGGCTGTGACACACCTAATTCTACACCTTCATTCCTCTCAGTGCAGGTCTCAGAGAGGACTGAAGTTATAGTAGGGTTGGAGATCCCAGCTGATGAGGAGCAAGGGGAGATCCTCTTTGTTCTTTGGTGTGGGTCTTTTAGGTACCCTTGCCAACGAACTGCATGGCAGGTCAACATATGATTGGTCAAGCATGTGGTGCACAAGTGGGAGATGTTTTGGCCACGCGAGATATGCTTGAGACGTATGCAAATAGCAGCGGTGGGATTTGATGCACTCGTCTCAAAAAAAGGCCCACACCAAAGAACTTATAGAATAATGTGCAGAGACAGCAGCGCCCTGCACATGCGGAGCTCTACCTACGGTGTGATGCAGTCAGTGTGCTGCCCTTAAGCTGGCCCCTGGAGGGCATCCTGCCTCATTGGTGATGTGCCTCCTCCTCCTCCTCTCTCCTATCAGGCACCCACATGGAGTCAGTGACCTCATCATCCCCTCCCTCCTCATCACTGGAGCAAAGCTGGCAGTATGCTGTAGCTGGGGGAACATGACTGCCAGATTGCTGTCCTTCTTGGGCACCCCCTCTCTCTGGGCTCACGCTACTGCCTTCCTCTAGCTGGGTTCCATCATTGAAGCCTTCAAAACGCTGGGCATCCTCCTGGAGCATGTATGACTGATGCCATTGAGCCGAGGGAAGAGGCCGCGTTGGCAGCTGCTTTGCCAGACAAAGTACCCTGAGCCTGGGTGAGAGAGGATGAGGACAGCTTGGTCATCCACTCTACCAAGTCTTCCGCATGTTGCAGCTCAACACGGCCAGCTGCCGAAAAAAAGGACAAGTGTGTCCCAGGGCCACGTGCTGATGAGGATGCACCATCTCCACGACCAGCACTGTTGCCTGTAGACACAGAGCCTGCTTGCTCTCTTATATTGGCTTGTGACTGTCTGCCTCTCCTTGTTGGCCTTCCAGACATACCAATGGCCTGCATTGAGATGTAGCTGCACAAAGGTGGGTTGTATATATATACTGATACTGCAGCTAGCAGAATCAACTGCCTGCCTGTAGTATTATTAGTATGAGAACTTGTCTTTGGGTAGATTTAGGTGCACACTGTGCAGAGGACGCAGTACACTAACTGTAAGTACTGTAGCTGCCTGCCTGTGGTATTAATAGGAGCAGAACAACAGCATTTGTGTTCAGGTAGCTTTAGGTGCACACTGTGCAGAGGACACAGTACACTAACTGTAAATACTGTAGCTGCCTGCCTGTGGTATTAAAAGGAACAGAACAGTAATTTTCTTCAGGTAGCTTTAGGTGCACACTGTGCAGAGGACGCACTACACTAACTTGTAAAAACTGTAGCTGCCTGCCTGTGGCATTAATATAGGATCAGAAGAACACCACCAATTTTATTCAGGTAGCTTTAGGTGCACACTGTGCAGAGGACACAGTACACTAACTGTAAATACTGTAACTGCCTGCCTGTGGTATTATTATAAGATCAGAAGAACACCACCAATTTTCTTCAGGTAGCTTTAGGTGCACACTGTGCAGAGGATGCACTACACTAACTTGTAAATACTGCAGCTGCCTGCGGTACTGTACTAATAGGATCAGAAGAAACCCAATAATTTTCGTCAGGTAGCTTTAGGTGCACACTGTGCAGAGGACGCACTACACTAACTGTAAATACTGTAGCTAATAGGACTAATAGGATCAGAAGAACACCAGCAATTTTCTTCAGGTAGCTGTAAATACCGTAAAAACGCCTGTCAGTAGGAAGAGAATAACAGGAACGGATCTAGCTAAACTGAATACAGTGTGTATATGTATGTGTGTATATATATATATATTATACACAACACCTAGGGTGTGTGTGTGTATATATGTGTGTGTGTATATGTATGTATGTATGTATATATATATATATATATATATATATATATATATATATATATATATATATATATATATATATATATATATATACACTACCGTTCAAAAGTTTGGGGTCACCCAAACAATTTTGTGTTTTCCATGAAAAGTCACACTTATTCACCACCATACGTTGTGAAATGAATAGAAAATAGAGTCAAGACATTGACAAGGTTAGAAATAATGATTTGTATTTGAAATAACATTGTTTTTACATCAAACTTTGCTTTCATCAAAGAATCCTCCTTTTGCAGCAATTACAGCATTGCACACCTTTTGCATTCTAGCTGTTAATTTATTGAGGTAAGCTGGAGAAATTGCACCCCACGCTTCTAGAAGCAGCTCCCACATGTTGGATTGGTTGGATGGGCACTTCTGGCGTACCATACGGTCAAGCTGCTCCCACAACAGCTCAATGGGGTTCAGATCTGGTGACTGTGCTGGCCACTCCATTACCGATAGAATACCAGCTGCCTGCTTCTGCTGTAAATAGTTCTTGCACAATTTGGAGGTGCGTTTAGGGTCATTGTCCTGTTGTAGGATGAAATTGGCTCCAATCAAGCGCTGTCCACTGGGTATGGCATGGCGTTGCAAAATGGAGTGATAGCCTTCCTTATTCAGAATCCCTTTTACCCTGTACAAAGCTCCCACCTTACCAGCACCAAAGCAACTCCAGACCATCACATTACCTCCACCATGCTTAACAGATGGCGTCAGGCATTCTTCCAGCATCTTTTCATTTGTTCTGCGTCTCACAAACGTTCTTCTTTGTGATCCAAACACCTCAAACTTGGATTCATCCGTCCACAACACTTTTTTCCAGTCTTCCTCTGTCCAATGTCTGTGTTCTTTTGCCCATCTTAATCTTTTTCTTTTATTGGCCAGTCTCAGATATGGCTTTTTCTTTGCCACTCTGCCCTGAAGCCCAAAATCCCGCAGCCGCCTCTTCACTGTAGATGTTGACACTGGTGTTTTGCGGGTACTGTTTAATGAAGATGCCAGTTGGGGACCTGTGAGGGGTCTGTTTCTCAAACTAGAGACTCTAATGTGCTTATCTTCTTGCTTAGTTGTGCAACGCGGCCTCCCACTTCTTTTTCTACTCTGGTTAGAGCCTGTTTGTGCTGTCCTCTGAAGGGAGTAGTACACACCGTTGTAGGAAATCTTCAATTTCTTTGCAATTTCTCGCATGGAATAGCCTTCATTTCTAAGAACAAGAATAGACTGTCGAGTTTCAGATGAAAGTTCTCTTTTTCTGGCCATTTTGAGCGTTTAATTGACCCCACAAATGTGATGCTCCAGAAACTCAATCTGCTCACAGGAAGGTCAGTTTTGTAGCTTCTGGAAGGAGCTAGACTGTTTTTAGATGTGTGAACATGATTTCACAAGGGTTTGCTAATCATCAATTAGCCTTCTGAGCCAATGAGCAAACACATTGTATCATTAGAACACTGGAGTGATAGTTGCTGGAAATGGG
>JBBDGP010002128.1:0-154114 GCA_037952835.1 Lithobates septentrionalis | reverse complement strand
ATTCATTTGCTATGCTCACACAATTGGGTGGGATCAGGGCGCACTCTCTGCCCCCCAAGCCCACCCTATTTTGAAGCCTATTAGGGCCTCTAGCTCTAATCAGGTGGTTCAAAAAATATCACCCCCTCCTGCCCCATTATAGGAATCCGGCGTCCTGAAAGTTGCCGGGGCATGGATGGTGGGGGGGGGCGGCACCCGTGTGCCCACAGTGCACGGGCCGCCACTGCTTGGGAGTAATCACTTGCACACAGTGATTTACATGGGAGTAATCATTTGCACACAACAATTTGCTCGGGAGTAATCACTTTCACTCAAAAATTTGCTTGGGAGTAATCGCTTTCACTCCACAAATTACTTGGGAGTAATCTCTTGCACATAGTTATTTACATGGGAGTGATCACTTTCACGCAACAATTTGCTCAGAAGTAATCCCTTGCACACAACAATTTGCTTGGGAGTAATCACTTTCACTCAACAAATTGCTTGGGAGTAATCACTTTCACTCAAAAATTTGCTTGGGAGTAATCCCTTGCACATAGTGATTTACTTGGGAGTAATGCCTTGCACTCAAAAATTTGCTTGGGAGTAATTACTTTCACACAATGATTTGCTTGGGAGTAATCGCTTTCACTCAACAAATTGCTTGGGAGTAATCACTTTCACTCAACAAATTGCTTGGGAGTAATTACTTTCACTCAACAAATTGCTTGGGAGTAATCACTTTCATTCAACAAATTGCTTGGGAGTAATCACTTTCACTCAACAAATTGCTTGGGAGTAATCACTTTCACTCAACAAATTTACTTGGGAGTAATCCCTTGCACTCAAAAATTTGCTTGGGAGTATTAGTAAATGCTTTCACTCAACGATTTGCTTGGGAGTAATCACTTTCACTCAACAAATTGCTCAGGAGTAATCACTTTCACACAACGATTTGCTCAGGAGTAATCCCTTGCACATAGTGATTTACTTGGGAAGACCAAAGAAACTGACAAACTGGTTTTTGGCACCGATACTGTAGATTTATAGCGATGCAGAATAATACAGTCTCAGTATCAACCAGAAGTGTTACCAGCACCGCGCCTGCATTGCCCCCCTTGGGGCATTTGTTACATGTAGGGTAGAGGTGAACGGGCTGCCCTATGTGTGATGCGCATTAACGCGTGAAAAGAGTGGCAATACAAGTGCGCGCTACACGCAAATGTGAAAGGGGCCCAAATCGCAAAGTTTGGCTAATCTGCGAGCAACGGGAGACGAGATTAAAAAGTGTCTCTCAAGGTACAGCCTTTTAGTTTTGGATAGAGTCGGAAAAGGGGTGAGCCCATCTACAAAGTGTACATTGGTGTCTGTGTCCCCATCGGGGGGTCTTCACCACTCTATTTGTACTGGTGGACACTGAGATAGAGAGTGAGGGGGAAATCCAGAATGTTTAAAGTTGTCCCAAAAACAAGCGATAAGGGGAAATCTTCCAATGGGGACACCTGTTCTGGGGACTTCTGTCTCAGAGGGGAATCCCCATTGCTGTGGGAGATTTTCTCTAACTTCCCGTTGTATCTCTGGTGGAGGAAGTGAATGGAGATGTCTGACCCCCCCCCCCCCCCCAATGGTACGCAGACAGTACAAGAATAAACTGACCGGGGTTTTAACTTTTCCCTTTCCTATCCGAAACTTACAAAAAAAATAAAGTTTTGCCTGTACATACACTTTAACTCTTACCTGAAAACCCCCCAAATCTCTTTATATTATTGCATATTGTGTTGTAGAATGAAAAATCCCCCCCGCTAAATTTCCTGAAGGTCATTACTTAATCAGCCAGATAAAATTAACAAATCTATTATTAGAAAGCTAAAAAAGTTAATCAGATATAAATCTTTGTGGCGATACAAAATGGAAATGAGGATTTGAAACTAATTGTAATTTACAATCAAACATTATCGCTAAATTGCTGTATTTAAATGGGGGGGAGGGGGTGTTTTATTTTGTTATATACGATAAATACATTTATTATAAAACCAGCCGGGGTGCTCAGATCTCATCATGAACACAATTATAAGTTTACATTTTAAAACAAATTATGGAAAAGTTAGAATCTATGCAGCTGTAAGATATAATATACAATATATAACTATAGTATAATATAAAATATATAACTATAGTCAAATATATAAAAAAAATGTTTTCATAATATATAAAAAAAAATGACAAAAAAAAGCGACCAAGATAACAGGGGGCCATGTGAGCCCCACTGCCCCCCCCCCCCTTCCAACCCAAGACCCCAACTGAGCACCGAAGTAAACTCAAATTTAAATGAAAACAACATAATATAAATATGTAACTATAGTATGCTATAAATTAAAATATTTTTATAATATATAAAAAAATATAAAGCTACCAAGATAATAGGGGGCCAAGTGAGCCCCGCCGCACACCCCCCCCTCCCCCGAAGCAAGTGAGCCCCACCGCACCGAAGCAAACGCATATTTAAAGATAAAATATATAAATATAATGTAAATACAGTATGTAACTATAGTATAATATAAATAAAATATTTTTTATAAATATCCAAAAAAATAAAAAGGTACCAAGATAACAGGGGGGCCCATGTGAGCCCCCATCATCCCCCCCCCCCCCCCCCCCAAGACCCCAGCTAAGTGCCAAAGAAAACTCATATTTAAATATAAAATACTGTATAATATAAATATGTAACTATAGTATAAATATAAACTTTTTTTTATAATATAAGCTAACAAGAAAATAGGGGGCCACGTGAGACTTACATTTAAATATAAAATATTTAAATATAAAATATAGTATAAATATGTAAACTATAGTATAATATAAAGAAAATATTTTTATAATCTATAAAAAAAAAAAAATAGCTACCAAGAAAACCCCCCCAAGACCCTAGCTGAGGACCAAAGTAAACTCATATTTAAATATAAAATATCTAAATATAATAAAAAAATATAATATAAATATGTAACTATAGTATAATATAAAATATTTTTGATAGAAAGATAGATAGATAGATAGATAGATAGATAGATAGATAGATAGATAGATAGATAGATAGATAGATAGATAGATAGATAAAAAGTTACCAAGATAACAGGAGGTCACGTGAGCCCCACTGCCCCCCCCCCCCCCCCCCAAGACCCCAGCTGAGCACCAAAGTAAACTTATATTTAAATATAAAATAGAATATAAATATATAACTATAATATATATAAAAAAATGTTTTTATAATGTATAAAAAAATAAAACTACCAAGATAACAGGGCCACGTGAGCCCCAACGCCCCCCTCCCCCTCCCCAAGACCCCAGCTGAGCACCAAAGTAAACTTATATTTAAATATAAAATATTTAAATATAATATAAATAACTACAGTATAGGAAAAACAAAATAGCTTTGATAAATATATATAAAAAAAAAAAAACAAAAGAAGAAAAAAAAAGCTACCAAGACAACAGGGGGCTACGTGAACCCCACTCCCCCCCCTCCCCTCCCCTAAAGCCCCCATCTGAGCACCATTGAGCTAAAGCGCAATTTCCCACCAGGTCATCTAAATTCTGACACCTCACAACGGTCACAAAGTTATGTTTCATCAATCACAGAATGTGTAACAGCTCCATTAGAACTCAACTATTACTCCGGGGGAAATCAATACCAGTTTGCTATCAAAAGATCCTTTTACTTTCATACTGCCGGCCGCCAAACATCTTCCAAGATATCAATGTCAGCTAACTGGACCTTCCAGAAATGGAAATGGTTATAAACTTCTGGGAATTTAAAGAGTAACTCCAGCCGAATGGCTACATTTCAGAGCTGTACAGTGCTGATAACAGCTGCTTTTGTTGTGTGCATGCTTGTGACCCCCCCCCCCCCCCGCATGCGCTGCACTGTATGGTTGCATTGCCCAAGTAGAGGAAGAACAGTTATCAGAGTCTTCAGACTTCAGCTTTTTCACCAATAAAAGGCCATCACCGTCACACTGGTAACACTCACCCCAAACTCTCCATTTTCTTCATACCCACAGTAGTCAGTAACATAATTCAAAATCCAGGTAAGGGGTCAGGGCAGGCTGCAGTCAGTAATTCAATCCAAAATCCAGGTAAGGGGTCAGGGCAGGCTGCAGTCGGTAATTCAATCCAAAATCCAGGTAAGGGGTCAGGGCAGGCTGCAGTCAGTAATTCAATTCAAAATCCAGGTAAGGGATCAGGGCAGGCTGCAGTCAGTAATTCAATCCAAAATCCAGGTAAGGGGTCAGGGCAGGCTGCAGTCAAAAATTTAATACAAAATCCAGGCAATGGTAAAGGCAAGCGTCAGTAACATAATCCAAAACCCAGGTAAGTAAGGGGTCAGGGCAGACTGCAGTCCCTAACATAATCCAAATTCAAGGTAAGGGTCAAGACAGGGTGCAGTCAGTAATATATACTGCAATTCGGGCAAAGGTCAGATAACAGTCAATAACATAACCCAAAAACCAGGTAAGAGTCAGGGCAGACTGCAGTCCATAATGTAATCCAAAACCCAGGTAAGGGTTGGGACAGGCTGCAGTCAGTAACAATCCAAAATCCAGGTAAGGGTCACGGAAAGCTGCAGTCAGCAATGTAATCCAAAATACAGGCAATGTTTAGGACAGGCTGCAGCCATTAACAATGAAATCCAGGCAAGGGTCAGGGCAGGCTGCAGCGATTAACAAAGAAATCCAGGCAAGGGTCAGGACAGGCTGCAGCCATTAACAATGAAATCCAGGCAAGGGTCAGGACAGGCTGCAGCCATTAACAATGAAATCCAGGCAAGGGTCAGGACAGGCTGCAGCCATTAACAATGAAATCTAGGCAAGGGTCAGGGCAGGCTGCAGTCAGTAACCTAATCCAAAATCCAGGTAAGTGGTCAGGGCAAGCTTCAGTCTGTAATATACCCCAAAATCCAGGTAAGGGTCAGGACAGGCTGCAGTCAGTAACCAAATTCAAATTCAAGGTAAGGGTCAGGGCAGGCTGCAGTCAGTAACATAATCCAAAATCCAGGTAAGGGTCAGGGCAGCAGCAGTCAGCAACATAACCCAAAATTTAGGTAAGGGGTCAGGGCAGGCTTCAGTCTGTAATATACTCCAAAATCTAGGTAAGGGGTCAGGGCAGACTGCAGCCCGTAATGCAATCCAAATTCCAGGGAAGGGTCAGGGCAGGATATACATTTGCCCATACAGGTAGGTGTCAGTCAAGTATCTGACAATTTATGGCCATACACTCACCGACCACTTTATTAGGTCCCCCTTGCTAGTAGTGGGTTGGACCCCCTTTGCCTTCATTCTTGGTGGAATAGATACAACAAGGTGTTGGAAACGTTCCTCAGAGATTTTGCTCCATAGTGACATGATAACATCACACAGTTGCTGCAGATTTGTCGGCTGCACATTCATGATGCCAATCTCCTGTTCCACCACATCCCAAAGGTGCTCTATTGGATGAGATGTGGTGAGTGTGGAGGCCATTGGAGGACAGGGACCTCATTGTCCAGTGGTGAGATGATTGGAGCTTTGTGACATTGTGCATTATCCTGCTGGAAGGAGCCATCAGAAGATGGGGACACTGTAGTAATAAAGGGATGGACATGGTCAGCAACAATACTCAGGTGGACCGTGGCGTTTAAACCATGCTAATTTGGTACTAAGGGGTCCAAAGTGTGCCAAGAAAATACCCCCCCCACACCATTACACCCCCACCACCAGGCTGAACCGGTGATACAAGGCAGGATGGATCCAGCTGAAATCCAGACTCATCAGACCAGGCATTTTTCCAATCTTCTATTGTCCAATTTTGGTGATCCTGTGCCAATTGTAACCTCACTTTCCTGTTCTTAGCTGACAGGAGTGGCAACCAGTGTGGTCTTCTGCTGCTGTAGCCCATCTGCTTCAAGGTTCAATGTATTGTGAGTTCAGAGATGGTATTCTGCATACCTTGGGTGTAACGAGTGATTATTGGAGTTACTGTTGCCTTTCTATCATCTAGAACCATTCTGCCCATTCTCCTCTGACCTCAACAAGGCATTTTCCTCCACACAACTGCCACTCACTGGATGTTTTTCCCACCATTCTCTGTAACCTTGTGTCAGAAACCATGAGTCAGACTGAGACAGAAGTACAGTTAAATCACACTTGTTTAATAATAATAAAAAAAAGGCAAACAGAGTAAACTTAGTCAAAACATAGCCAGAGTTCAGGAACCGGAACGGATAGTCAGACAAGCCAAAATGTCAGGGAGCCAGAGATGAGCGTAGTAGAACAGCAAGCAGGATCTGGAGCCAGAAGAAATGTCAGCCAAGCAAGTCTTTAACAGGAACACAGGAGAGCCTCCAGAGAAGGCGAAGGCAGCGATCCTCTGGACTGGACGGCAAGACTGACGAGCAGGATATCATCAACAGGTGAGTGGCTGGTCTGAGTACTTCTGGGATTTTCACACACGACCACATTAGCCCTTCTATCGGCTAATTGCCAGCTCCGATCTCTCCACAGTGACTCACCTGTTGACAGGGGCGTTGCTAGGGGGTGGCTTTTGGGGCTATAGCCCAGAATCTGAGGCCAATAGCCCCGAGTCTCTGCAGGGATCCCCAAGGGGAGGGGAGGCTCTCTGGAGACCCTTATGTAAGTGGGGGGGCTCTCTGGGGTCCCTGATGTAAGGGAGAGGCTCTCTGGGGACCCTGATTTTAAGGCCTAGGCTCTCTAGGGACCCAGATTTAAGGGGGAGGCTTTCTGGGGACCCTAATGTAAGGGGGCCTCTCTGGGAACCCTGATGTAAGTGGGGGGCCCTCTGAGTACCCCGATGGAAGGGGGAGGCTCTCTGAGAACTCTGATGTAAGGAGGAGCCTCTCTGGGGACCCTGATGTAAGGTGATGTAGGGGGGGGCTCTCTGGGGACCCTGATGTAGGGAGGGCTCTCTGGGGACCCTGATGTAGGGGGGGCTCTCTGGGGACCCTGATGTAAGCGGGGGGCTCTCTGGGGATATATATACACCCACACGTATATTACTGTATATACATGTGTATGCCCGCCCAAGCGTATGACTTTCTTTACTACACTGCTATGGGCTCTAGCCCCAGATCTTTTGTAGACCTAGCAACGCCCTTGCCTGTTGATGATATCCTGCTAGTCAGTCCTGCCTACTTTAGCTGTCCAGTCCAGATGATCGCTGCCTTCGTAAAAATATATATTAGGGATATTTGACCAGTTCAAATGCCATATTGAAGGCCACATATCTTAATCTGGAAGTCTCTGAGCAGAAGCCAAGTTCTGGGGCAGAAAACACAAGGGGCGCAGCTCTGATCTAGGTCTTCACAGCTAATAACCCTTGGAGCAAGTAATACTGGATCTCCATGTAACTCCTGAACATACACAGGTGTCCAATGAGCCATATTCCTTTAAGAAAAGATAACGTGAAGGCCGTACATCGATGGCGTCACTCACTGTATCTGGGGCGTGGCCTGCAGACGCTCCTGAGCCTTCTAACCCACAAACATCTCAATCGTCATCCTTTATCCTCTAGACATGCATTTTGGTAAAAAAAGAAAAGAAATCAAAGTTCCTGTTTGATATTCCGCACAACTGTGCTTCCTTACATCTAATGAAAGTTATCTTAGCGGAAATTCCAATCTGATGCCAGAATTTGCACAATTAATCTCGGTAATGGAGAGACACTAAAAAGCACTTTAAAGCCGGTTAGTGGAAGGGAAGTGCGCGGCGTGAACGGTGACCCCTGACCTCCGCAGTAAGCCGGCATCCACCGGGGTATTGACACGCACAGCACCTGAGCCTTCCCGGGGGCCTGAAATAATTCACTCAGCAGTGAACCTCAGAGCTCCGCGCAACCCATCAAACCTCAACAGATCACCGCCTGGGATTATCCGGATGAGACGCAGCGGGGGGGGGGGATGCGCGTCTTCCTCTCGGCTTTTCCTACCTAGTACTCCGTGTTGTCTGCCAACGGTGTTATTAACCCAGGAAGGGTGATAGAACAAGAGAAACGATGAAGATCAAATGGGGACACCACGCAAGATGTTCACAGTACAGAACTCATAACACGGTAATTGGAAGCGCTTATGCCGAGCTCCATACCGGCATCTACAGTAGATGTCCACTTCCAGGCCGGGCCTTTGACACTTTTGTTTGTAAAAATCTGTATTGTTTGTTAGAACCCCCAAACAAACAATACAGATTTTTACAAATAAAAGTGTCAAAGGCCCGGTCTGGAAGTGGACATCTACTGTAGATGCCGGTATGGAGCTCGGCATAAGCGCTTCCATTTACCATTTATAAATCTATAGTGGGGACGGAAAGTATTCAGACCCCCTTACATTTTTCACTCTTTGTTATATTGCAGCCATTTCTAAAACCATTTAAGTTCATTTTTTTTCCTCATTAATGTACACACAGCACCCCATATTGTACACACAGCACCCCATATTGTACACACAGCACCCCATATTGACAGAAAAACACAGAATTGTTGACATTTTTGCAGATTTAATTAAAAAGAAAAACTGAAATATCACATGGTCCTAAGTATTCAGACTCTTTGCTCAGTATTTAGTAGAAGCCCCTTTTGATGAGTCTTTTTGGGAAAGATACAACAAGTTTTTCACACCTGGATTTGGGGATCCTCTGCCATTCCTCCTTGCAGATCCTCTCCAGTTCTGTCAGGTTGGATGGTAAACGTTGGTGGACGGCCATTTTTAGGTCTCTCCAGAGATGCTCAATTGGGTTTAAGTCAGGGCTCTGGCTGGGCCATTCAAGAACAGTCACGGAGTTGTTGTGAAGCCACTCCTTTTTTTTAGCTGTGTGCTTAGGGTCATTATCTTGTTGGAAGGTAAACCTTCGGCCCAGTCTGAGGTCCTGAGCACTCTGGAGAAGGTTTTTATCCAGGATATCCCTGTACTTGGCCGCATTCATCTTTCCCTCGATTGCAACCAGTCGTCCTGTCGCTGCAGCTGAAAAACACCCCCACAGCATGATGCTGCCACCACCATGCTTCACTGTTGGGACTGTATTGGGCAGGTGATGAGCAGTGCCTGGTTTTCTCCACACATACCGCTTAGAATTAAGGCCAAAAAGTTCTATCTTGGTATCATCAGACCAGAGAATCTTATTTGTCACCATCTTGGAGTCCTTCAGGTGTTTTTTTAGCAAACTCCATGCAGGCTTTCATGTGTCTTGCACTGAGGAGAGGCTTCCGTTGGGCCACTCTGCCATAAAGCCCCGACTGGTGGAGGGCTGCAGTGATGGTTGACTTTCTACAACTTTCTCTCATCTCCCGACTGCATCTCTGGAGCTCATCCACAGTGATCTTTGGGTTCTTCTTTACCTCTCTCACCAAGGCTCTTCTCCCCCAATAGCTCAGTTTGGCTGGATGGCCAGCTCTAGGAAGGGTTCTGGTCGTCCCAAACGTCTTCCATTTAAGGATTATGGAGGCCACTGTGCTCTTAGGAACCTTAAGTGCAGCAGAAATGTTTTTCTAACCTTGGCCAGATCTGTGCCTTGCCACAATTCTGTCTCTGAGCTTTTCAGGCAGTACCTTTGACCTCATGATTCTCATTTGCTCTGACATGCACTGTGAGCTGTAAGGTCTTATATAGACAGGTGTGTGGCTTTCCTAATCAAGTCCAATCAGTAGAATCAAACACAGCTGGACTCAAATTAAGGTGTAGAACCATCTCAAGGATGATCAGAAGAAATGGACAGCACCTGAGTTAAATATATGTATATATGTGTGTATATGTATATATATATATATATATATCAAAACTCCCGCAGATGGACCTGGGCCACAAAACCTTAGAAAGCCCATATCTATGCAAGAACAGCGAGTCACGTTCCACCTAAGACAACAAAGAGCCAAGGAGACCTCTGATGAGCTCAAACCTCCCCCATTTACTGCGATGGGACAGAGGGACACCTTCTAGCACAATGTATTTAGGCTCTGCGCACCCCACCGCCATGACCGACACCCCAAATCATTAAGAACTTACACTCACCGGCCACTTTATTATTAGGTACACCTTGCTAGTACCGGATTGGACCCCTTTTTGCCTTCAGAACTGCCTTAATTCTTCGTGGCAAAAAAGTGGCTTGTGACAATGGGATCTACGGCATCCTGAATGCTTACATCCTTAATAACTTAAAGAGGAACATCATGCAAAGCCGCATACACTGCATATAAATCTGTAGCACCCTGGTGTTTTGGTGCTAATAAATTTAGTTTGTCAGGTATTAATCATCCTGGCTGATTGTTAGATTCCTCTCTAACTCTGGATTGCTGCACCTCTGTCACTAGGTGGCGCTTGCTGGCGGCATTAGATTGACAAGAGTGTAGCAAGGTCAGATTAGGAATGAATGGGGCGTCTCAGCCAATTGGCAGGGGTTTCTTTTGTCCCTTAGGCCTGCTGGGAGAACCAATATATTTGGGTGAGGTCAGGTGATCGGGGGCTCTGTGCCACCTGGACGGCTGTCTGGGTGGACGCGTGTTATGTCGCCCCAGGTTGCTAGGCCAAGCCAGAGGCCTATCCCGGGGGACACCTGGCTGCTAGGCTGCCTGAGGGCCTATCCAGGAGCAAAAGAAGCCGCGTAGGGTTGGGACTGCAGGATTGGAGTCCAACCGAGTTGTGAAGGTTCAGCCGGACGGGGAACCAGTTGTGGTCGGAGATAGAGGGGAAGCCGTCGCCACTAAGGGACCTCTAGGAACCATCCACCTTGTTCCCGGAGACTACAGTGAGTAAGCTGGAGCAAGTCCCCGAGCAGTCTTCTCAACCGGGGATGGTGAAGAAGGAGGAAAGCTTCAGCAGGTGCCAAGCCAGGAAATCCAACTCTGGTCCAATCTGGTCACAGGCATCCCCCCCCCCCCCGCTCTCGGTCGTTCGGATGGTCGGGCGGACAGTCCCCACACTTAACCCATCTAGCGTGGGGCTTCCACTGCGTCTCCTCCCTCCTCCTCCTCCTTTTCAGCCAATAGGATTGCTTCTCCTCTCGACCAATCGGTTGACGGGCCCCAGGACCCGCTTCCTGATTGGCCCGGGAGGAGAATCAGGATGACAGTAGCGAATATTACATTTTCTATTGTCAGACAGCTGGGTGGGCTCGGGGGAGGGGGGGGGGCTCAGTGCTCTCGCGGCACTTTGGTGACCTCCAAAGTTTGTCATTTTTATACGACACGCCAAAAACGTATTTATTGGTAGGCGATGGCAACCGACTCATGTGGTTTATAGGAGAGCAAAATAAGGACGACGCAAGTAGAACACGGACCCTGCTCTAGAAATATGTCAGGAATGACTGCCAAGAAACACCTTTATCTTTACAGCCCGCCATTAAGAAGACCTGTAACTCGGTGAGGACTTTGGTTCAAGATAAAGAAAATGTGAATGTCAAATTCTTCACCAACACAAAAAAAAAAAATCTTACTACAACAAACCTGGATCTATCGGACTTGCTGCAGCTTCTAATGCACATGGTGAGAAGCTCACAGTGTGCGGTGAAATCGGAGGAAGCCATTTCAGTCCAGGAGAGGAGCCGGTACAACCGACTGAAGAGACTGAAGGGGAGGCCGGAGGTCAGACCGAAACAAAAGCACGTAGATTTGTAAATTACCCACTTAAAAAGGACAACCCCCTACGTATGCAGGGCGGCCCTTAAGTGCAAAATCACGTACCTGTACCGCGTTTTCTTTATTCGGGTCTCAGGCATGGCGCCGGAGACCCGCTCCTGCTGTGAGTGGACACAGCAGGAGCCAATCAGCAGGCACAAGGCAGATCGCTGTTCTGTCGGGGGGGGGGGGGATGGAGATTGTGTGTTTCTGCTAAGCAACAACACAGATCTCCGTCTTACCCCCCCAGTCAAAGCAACCCCCCCCCCCACACACACAGTTAGCAAGCACTCCCAGGGAACACATTTAACCCTTTGATCTCCCCTGATCTTAACCCCTTCCCAGCCAGTGTCATTAGTACAGTGACAGCGCATATTTTTTTAGCACTGATCACTGTATTGGTTTTACTGGTCCCCCCAAAAAACGGTCACATAGTGTCAGATTTGTCCGCTGCAATGTTGCAGTCCCACAAAAAAAATGTTTTAAAAATTAAAATTAAAAAATAAAAATAAATGAATAATAAAAAACAAAATAAAAAAATAAAAACGCTGATCGCCGCCATTACTAGTAAAAAAAGAAAGTTAAAAAAAATTAAAAGTCCATAAATCTATCCCATAGTTTGTAGACGATATAACTTGTGCGCAAACCAATTAATATACGCTTATTGGGATTTTTTTTTTTTACCAAAAATATGTAGCAGAATACATATTGACCTAAATTGATGAAGAAATTTAATTTTTTTAAACATTTTTTTATTGCATATGTATTATTGTCAGTTACTGTGTTATGCCGTATCGAGAAAAAAATGGCCAGGTCAGGACGGGGGTGGGGGGGGGGGGGGGTGAACCTTCCGAAGCTGAAGTGGTTAAAGTGCAAGATTAGTTGAAGTAGAAGAGACTGAAGATATTTACAAAGATGAGCTACAAATAATTACGTGCATAGTGGCAATAGAGAGAGTATTCCATTCCGCTCACAGGACTGGAGTAGTAGTATTGGACAACTCCCTGAGCATACATATTGTGTAAAGAATGCCGAGAACTGCTTACAGTACAGATCAAAGCTCACCCAGCATAGTAGTATAACACGTGGAATGTAAAGACATCGAGAACTACCCAGAGCAAACAAAAAACAGGAAAATATCACCAGTATGGCAAATGTATGAGAAATCAGAGAAGAGATTTCCTGTACAGCCCAGTATACAGTGATGTGAATGATGCGAATAGAAAAGGCTGACTGTCCGGCATTAGGAACTTGTCATTAGTTTGGTCCATAGTGCAGAAAAGAAGGTGAAGGTAACTGACCTCCATAACACCCAGAAAGGAAGTCATCCAAAGCACTATTTGAAATGTACCCATCAAAAGTACTCATGTCCCTCCTGGACTTCAGCTACCCATCAAAAGTACTCATGTCCTCCTGGACTTCAGCTACCCATCAAAAGTACTCATGTCCTCCTGGACTTCAGCTACCCATCAAAAGTACTCATGTCCTCCTGGACTTCAGCTACTCATCAAAAGTACCCATGTCCTCCTGGACTTCAGCTACCCATCAAAAGTACTCATGTCCTCCTGGACTTCAGCTACCCATCAAAAGTACTCATGTCCTCCTGGACTTCAGCTACTCATCAAAAGTACCCATGTCCTCCTGGACTTCAGCTACCCATCAAAAGTACTCATGTCCTCCTGGACTTCAGCTACCCATCAAAAGTACTCATGTCCTCCTGGACTTCAGCTACCCATCAAAAGTACTCATGTCCTCCTGGACTTCAGCTACCCATCAAAAGTACTCATGTCCTCCTGGACTTCAGCTACCCATCAAAAGTACTCATGTCCTCCTGGACTTCAGCTACTCATCAAAAGTACCCATGTCCTCCTGGACTTCAGCTACCCATCAAAAGTACTCATGTCCTCCTGGACTTCAGCTACCCATCAAAAGTACTCATGTCCTCCTGGACTTCAGCTACTCATCAAAAGTACCCATGTCCTCCTGGACTTCAGCTACCCATCAAAAGTACTCATGTCCTCCTGGACTTCAGCTACCCATCAAAAGTACTCATGTCCTCCTGGACTTCAGCTACCCATCAAAAGTACTCATGTCCTCCTGGACTTCAGCTACCCATCAAAAGTACTCATGTCCTCCTGGACTTCAGCTACCCATCAAAAGTACTCATGTCCTCATGGACTTAAGTAACTGAAGTCCATGAGGAGATACCGTACTTTTGATGGGTTACTGAAGTCCATGAGTACTTGAGTACTTTTGATGGGTAACTAAGGACATGAGTACTTTTGATTGGGAACTGAGGTCCATGAGGACATGGGTACTTTTGATGGGTAACTGAGGGCATGAACAAGTCCATGATGACATTTGTACTTTTGATGGGTTACGGAAGTCCTTGAGGGCAAGGGTACTTTTGATGGGTAACTGAGGACAAGAGTACTTCAGATGGGTAACCAAGGGCATGAGCACTTTTGTTGAGTAACTGCAGTCCAGGAGGACATGAGTACTTTTGATTGGGAACTGAGGGAATGGGTACTTTTGATGGGTAACTACAGGCATGGATACTTTTGATAAATAACTGAAGTCCATGAGGACATTCGTACGTTTGATGGGTTGTCCATGAGGACATTCGTACTTTTGATGGGTTACCCATCAAAAGTATTCATGCCTGTAGTTACCCCTCAAAATTACCCATTCCCTCAGTTCCCAATCACAAGTTCCCATGTCCTCATGGACCTTAGTTACCCATCAAAAGTACTAATGTCCTCAGTTACCCGTCAAAAGTACCCATGCCCTCAAGGACTTCCGTAACCCATCAAAAGTACAAATGTCATCATGCCCTCAGTTACCCATCAAAAGTACCCATGTCCTCATGGACCTCAGTTACTTATCAAAAGTACTCATGCCCTTAGTTACCCATCAAAAGAACTCAAGTCCTCCTGGACCTTAGTTACCCATCAAAAGTACTCATGTCCTCCTGGACCTCAGTTACTCAAGAAAAGTACTCATGCCCTCAGTTACCCATGAAAAAGTACCCCTTCCCCTAATGCAGTGGTCATCAACCCTGTCCTCAGGGCCCACTAACAGGCCAGGTTTGCAAAATAACTGAAATACATCACAGGTGATATCATTTGCTGTTCAGTGATTGCAGTATTCTAGTCTGCATCTCCCCCCCAAGGTAATACATAAAACCTGGCCTGTTAGTGGGCCCTGAGGACAGGGTTGATGACCACTGCCCTAGTGGACCTCAGTTGCCCATCAGAAGTACCCATTTCCTCATGGACCTCGGTTAACCATCAAGAGTACTCATGCTCTCATGGACCTTGATATCAGGCTCACCTATTCTCAATGTATTCAACTCTGTAATGTTGTCCTAATTTTGGTATTCACATAAGTAGATTGAAACAATTGAAAACTCTTCACATTTCAAAACGTTGCACTACCTTTTAATAGACAATCTTGGCTGGTTGCTCTATTCACACTACACATCCCATAGTCCATAATCTATTTCAAAAGCAAGCAAAAGAGGCAGAGTGGCTACGTTCCTACATACAGTGGGACCAAGGCCGAGTGGCTATGTTCCTACATACAGTGGGACCAAGGCCAGGTGGCTACATTCCTACATACAGTGGGACCAAGGCAAGGGGGCTACGTTCCTACATACAGTGTGACCAAGGTAAGGGGGCTACGTTCCTACATACAGTGGGACCAAGGCCGAGTGGCTACGTTCCTACATACAGTGGGACCAAGGCCGGGTGGCTACGTTCCTACATACAGTGGGACCAAGGCCAGGTGGCTACGTTCCTACATACAGTGTGACCAAGGTAAGGGGGCTACGTTCCTACATACAGTGGGACCAAGGCCAGGTGGCTACGTTCCTACATACAGTGGGACCAAGGCCAGGTGGCTACGTTCCTACATACAGTGTGACCAAGGTAAGGGGGCTACGTTCCTACATACAGTGGGACCAAGGCCAGGTGGCTACGTTCCTACATACAGTGTGACCAAGGCCAGGTGGCTACGTTCCTACATACAGTGTGACCAAGGTAAGGGGGCTACGTTCCTACATACAGTGGGACCAAGGCCGGGTGGCTACGTTCCTACATACAGTGTGACCAAGGTAAGGGGGCTACGTTCCTACATACAGTGGGACCAAGGCCAGGTGGCTACATTCCTACATACAGTGGGACCAAGGCAAGGGGGCTACGTTCCTACATACAGTGTGACCAAGGTAAGGGGGCTACGTTCCTACATACAGTGGGACCAAGGCCGAGTGGCTACGTTCCTACATACAGTGGGACCAAGGCCGGGTGGCTACGTTCCTACATACAGTGGGACCAAGGCCGAGTGGCTACGTTCCTACATACAGTGGGACCAAGGCCAGGTGGCTACGTTCCTACATACAGTGTGACCAAGGTAAGGGGGCTACGTTCCTACATACAGTGGGACCAAGGCCAGGTGGCTACGTTCCTACATACAGTGTGACCAAGGCCAGGTGGCTACGTTCCTACATACAGTGTGACCAAGGTAAGGGGGCTACGTTCCTACATACAGTGGGACCAAGGCCGGGTGGCTACGTTCCTACATACAGTGTGACCAAGGTAAGGGGGCTACGTTCCTACATACAGTGGGACCAAGGCCGGGTGGCTACGTTCCTACATACAGTGGGACCAAGGCCAGGTGGCTACATTCCAACATACAGTGGGACCAAGGCCGGGTGGCTACATTCCTACATACAGTTGGACCAAGGCTGGGTGGCTACATTCCTATATACAGTGGGACCAAAGCTGGGTGGCTACATTCCTACATACAGTGGGACCAAGGCAAGGGGGCTACATTCCTCATATAATCAAATTAGGGCAGGGTGGCTATGTTCCTACATACAGTGGGACAGTGAAGAACAAATGTAGCCACCCTCTAACAGGAATCAGGATCACAGCAGCAAAAAAAAAAGGATTTTGAAGGAGGCTGAGCGCAATAGAAAGGACTTTGAGTTAGGAATGCATAATCCAAATAGAATTTTAATTTCAACTACAGTTTAGTGTCACTTTATAGGTGGAGCGCACTTACAGTACATAGCGCTTTTACTATACACATATTATCTGAAGACATATTCCTCTTAAGTGCCGGTTCACACACAGGGGCAACCCGACTTACAGCGCGATTTGGAGGCGACTTCAGCGCGACTTTGAGCGACTTACAACGCGACTTGAAGTCGCCTCCAGGACAGGCGACTTTGGCTGTGGCCAATCACAGAATAATTAGCTCTGTGGGGGGGGGGGGAGGGAGGGGGTTCCCTGGGTAAAGGTTGGGGAGTACCGCGGTAAATTATTTTCTTTTTCCTGTAAAGTCGCTTCAATATAGATGGAGATCCGACTTGGAGGCGACTTCCATTGAAATCTATGGATACAAGTCGCCTTGAAGTAGTACAGGAACCTTTTTCTGAAGTTAGAGCGGCTTCACGTAGTGTACATTAAGATGGCTCTTATTCAGTTCTACGGCATTTCTTGTGTCCAGCCACTTGGGACACCTTGAGGACTTACGAGTCGGATCTCAAGTCGCTGTAGGGTGAAGTGGCTGTAGGGTGAAGTGGCTGTAGGGTGAAGTGGCTGTAGGGTGAAGTGGCTGTAGGGTGAAGTCGCTGTAGGGTGAAGTCGCTGTAGGGTGAAGTCGCTGTAGGGTGAAGTGGCTGTAGGGTGAAGTGGCTGTAGGGTGAAGTGGCTGTAGGGTGAAGTGGCTGTAGGGTGAAGTCGCTGTAGGGTGAAGTCACTGTTGGGTGAAGTCACTGTTGGGTGAAGTCGCTGTAGGGTGAAGTCGCTGTTGGGTGAAGTCGCTGTAGGGTGAAGTGGCTGTAGGGTGAAGTCGCTGTAGGGTGAAGTCGCTGTAGGGTGAAGTCGCTGTAGGGTGAAGTGGCTGTAGGGTGAAGTCGCTGTAGGGTGAAGTCGCTGTAGGGTGAAGTCGCTGTTGGGTGAAGTCGCTGTTGGGTGAAGTCGCTGTAGGGTGAAGTCGCTGTAGGGTGAAGTCGCTGTAGGGTGAAGTCGCTGTAGGGTGAAGTCACTGTTGGGTGAAGTCACTGTAGGGTGAAGTCGCTGTTGTGTGAAGTGGCTGTAGGGTGAAGTGGCTGTAGGGTGAAGTCGCTGTAGGGTGAAGTCGCTGTAGGGTGAAGTCGCTGTAGGGTGAAGTCACTGTTGGGTGAAGTCGCTGTAGGGTGAAGTCGCTGTAGGGTGAAGTGGCTGTAGGGTGAAGTGGCTGTAGGGTGAAGTCGCTGTAGGGTGAAGTCGCTGTTGGGTGAAGTCGCTGTAGGGTGAAGTCGCTGTAGGGTGAAGTGGCTGTAGGGTGAAGTGGCTGTAGGGTGAAGTCACTGTTGGGTGAAGTCGCTGTTGGGTGAAGTCGCTGTAGGGTGAAGTCGCTGTAGGGTGAAGTCGCTGTTGTGTGAAGTCGCTGTAGGGTGAAGTCGCTGTAGGGTGAAGTCGCTGTAGGGTGAAGTCGCTGTAGGGTGAAGTCGCTGTAGGGTGAAGTCGCTGTAGGGTGAAGTCGCTGTAGGGTGAAGTGGCTGTAGGGTGAAGTCGCTGTTGGGTGAAGTCGCTGTTGGGTGAAGTCGCTGTAGGGTGAAGTCGCTGTTGTGTGAAGTCGCTGTAGGGTGAAGTCGCTGTAGGGTGAAGTCGCTGTAGGGTGAAGTCGCTGTAGGGTGAAGTCGCTGTAGGGTGAAGTCGCTGTTGGGTGAAGTCGCTGTAGGGTGAAGTCGCTGTAGGGTGAAGTCGCTGTAGGGTGAAGTGGCCGTAGGGTGAAGTCGCTGTTGGGTGAAGTCGCTGTAGGGTGAAGTCGCTGTAGGGTGAAGTCGCTGTAGGGTGAAGTCGCTGTTGGGTGAAGTCGCTGTAGAGTGAAGTCGCTGTAGGGTGAAGTCGCTGTAGGGTGAAGTCGCTGTTGGGTGAAGTCGCTGTAGGGTGAAGTCGCTGTAGGGTGAAGTCGCTGTAGGGTGAAGTCGCTGTTGGGTGAAGTCGCTGTAGGGTGAAGTCGCTGTAGGGTGAAGTCGCTGTAGGGTGAAGTCGCTGTAGGGTGAAGTGGCTGTAGGGTGAAGTGGCTGTAGGGTGAAGTGGCTGTAGGGTGAAGTCGCTGTAGGGTGAAGTCGCTGTAGGGTGAAGTGGCCGTAGGGTGAAGTCGCTGTTGGGTGAAGTCGCTGTAGGGTGAAGTCGCTGTAGGGTGAAGTCGCTGTAGGGTGAAGTCGCTGTTGGGTGAAGTCGCTGTAGAGTGAAGTCGCTGTAGGGTGAAGTCGCTGTAGGGTGAAGTCGCTGTTGGGTGAAGTCGCTGTAGGGTGAAGTCGCTGTAGGGTGAAGTCGCTGTAGGGTGAAGTCGCTGTTGGGTGAAGTCGCTGTAGGGTGAAGTCGCTGTAGGGTGAAGTCGCTGTAGGGTGAAGTCGCTGTAGGGTGAAGTGGCTGTAGGGTGAAGTGGCTGTAGGGTGAAGTGGCTGTAGGGTGAAGTCGCTCTAGGGTGAAGTCACTGTAGGGTGAAGTCGCTGTAGGGTGAAGTCGCTGTAGGGTGAAGTGGCTGTAGGGTGAAGTGGCTGTAGGGTGAAGTGGCTGTAGGGTGAAGTCGCTCTAGGGTGAAGTCACTGTTGGGTGAAGTCACTGTTGGGTGAAGTCGCTGTAGGGTGAAGTCGCTGTAGGGTGAAGTCGCTGTAGGGTGAAGTGGCTGTAGGGTGAAGTCGCTGTAGGGTGAAGTCACTGTTGGGTGAAGTCGCTGTAGGGTGAAGTCGCTGTAGGGTGAAGTCGCTGTAGGGTGAAGTCGCTGTAGGGTGAAGTCGCTGTAGGGTGAAGTCACTGTTGGGTGAAGTCACTGTAGGGTGAAGTCGCTGTAGGGTGAAGTCACTGTTGGGTGAAGTCGCTGTTGGGTGAAGTCGCTGTAGGGTGAAGTTGCTGTTGTGTGAAGTCGCTGTAGGGTGAAGTCGCTGTAGGGTGAAGTCGCTGTAGGGTGAAGTGGCTGTAGGGTGAAGTGGCTGTAGGGTGAAGTGGCTGTAGGGTGAAGTCGCTGTAGGGTGAAGTCACTGTTGGGTGAAGTCGCTGTTGGGTGAAGTCGCTGTAGGGTGAAGTTGCTGTTGTGTGAAGTCGCTGTAGGGTGAAGTCGCTGTAGGGTGAAGTCGCTGTAGGGTGAAGTGGCTGTAGGGTGAAGTCGCTGTAGGGTGAAGTCGCTGTAGGGTGAAGTCGCTGTAGGGTGAAGTGGCTGTAGGGTGAAGTGGCCGTAGGGTGAAGTCGCTGTTGGGTGAAGTCGCTGTAGGGTGAAGTCGCTGTAGGGTGAAGTCGCTGTAGGGTGAAGTCGCTGTAGGGTGAAGTCGCTGTTGGGTGAAGTCGCTGTAGGGTGAAGTCGCTGTAGGGTGAAGTCGCTGTAGGATGAAGTGGCTGTAGGGTGAAGTGGCTGTAGGGTGAAGTCGCTGTTGGGTGAAGTCGCTGTAGGGTGAAGTCGCTGTAGGGTGAAGTCGCTGTAGGGTGAAGTCGCTGTTGGGTGAAGTCGCTGTAGGGTGAAGTCGCTGTAGGGTGAAGTCGCTGTAGGGTGAAGTCGCTGTAGGGTGAAGTCGCTGTTGGGTGAAGTCGCTGTTGGGTGAAGTCGCTGTAGGGTGAAGTCGCTGTTGTGTGAAGTCGCTGTAGGGTGAAGTCGCTGTAGGGTGAAGTCGCTGTTGGGTGAAGTCGCTGTAGGGTGAAGTCGCTGTAGGGTGAAGTGGCTTTAGGGTGAAGTCGCTGTAGGGTGAAGTCGCTGTAGGGTGAACCGACACTGAACCTGTTATGACTGGATAAGCAGGTTGAGGGTTACATCCCTTTCGCTCGCGGGTGAAACCGACAACTGGAGATATTTCTGCCCTTTGCAGGAAAGAAATACGATACTGTAAGTGAACTGTATTGGATGAAACTTCCTTGTCGGCGCTTTTCCTGTAGAAAGTGACAGAGAATGGAAGGTTTGTGCCGGTTCGGTGAGACTCGTAGAGCGGTGGAGTTGGTTGCCAGCTGATCACATTGCTGCCCGCATTGTATACGAACAAGGAGATACGGTGCAGCTTTCGACCTTCAGTTACACGAATGTCAAATGGAAGAGAGCGAAGAGTTCAGGAGGAAACATTTCATTCTATAAGCAGCACAATGAACAGTGGAATGTCTTGTAAAATGTCACACTGCCTCATTTAGAAACATGTATAAAAAGCTCAAAATGTACAAAAGAATTCCCAGCCAACCCTTGGAGGTTTAAGAGACCTGAGACTCAAAAAAGTCACGTTCCACCGCCTAGAAACAAAGTATATAAATGCAAAAGAAAACAGATTGGATTTCCATACAACCATTTTCTGGGATCCAACGCTTGCCATGTAAATCCCCCCAGTACAGGTATAGCCGGGGCTTATGTACACGAGTTCTATTCAGCATGGATTCAGGTGTCCCTAAGCTGCTTTGCCTTTGAACCGCTCAAAATAGCTGCTTTAAGCTGTTTTTGCTCTGACTTGTATAAAAAAAAAGCAGCTCAGAATCAAACAAACAGAGGCCCACATACAATAAGGTGGTAGAGGTCAGGTAGTTCCAGCTAAAGGAAATCAGTGATATATTGCTATACATTCTTTGGGAACACATCAGATACATTAAATGGTCAGGGTAGAACTAAAACCAAAGCTTTATGCCCCCAAAAAAAGCAAAAAAAAAAAAAAAAAAAAAAACATCTTAAAAATTGTTATCCGAGTTCAGCTTTATTTTGTTAGTCAAGCTCATCTTAAGCCTCGTACACAGGCTTCAAACAAACTTTTCTGTCCAAAGGGGCGTTGGCCGTGAACTTGGTATGCATACACACGGCAGGACTTTTTCAGCCAACTTTCACCAATTAATGTGGTTTTTCAGCTCTTTACCGCCACCCTTTGGTCAACTTCTGTATTGTTGTCTGATCTGCGTGTTTGTACTTTGGACTAAAGTCCGATGGATTCGTGTACACACGATCAGACTAGCCAACCCCAGGACTTTTGTTGCCGCCAAGTTTGCCAACATTTGTCCGATGAAAACCGAAAAAAGTTTGTCCGATGGAGCGTACACACGGTCGGACGTTGCCTTAAAACAGGTCATTTGCATGTTTGTTGTCAAAAAGTCAGATCGTGTGTATGGGCCTTAAGTCTGCCAGTTCATCTAACACTACCTTTCAAGAGGGGAAAAGTGGAAGTGGGAGTTTTTAAATGTGCAAATTAATCAATGTTCAGAACAAAATTCAAAAATATATACAGTTTATTTAATAAACATCATTTAAAAAATACTATATTAAAACCAACCTGACTAAATTCATGCGGTCATTGTACAAACGTGTGTTGACTCTACATGTTTCGCCATAATCGTGGCTTCCTCAGGAGATTTTGCGCGACTTTGTGTACAGTATCACTATAAATGAAAAAATAGTTCTATTGAAACCAACCTGACTAAATTCATACGGTCATTGTACAAACGTGTGTCGACCCTACATGTTTCGCCATAATCATGGCTTCTTCGGGAGCTTTTGCGCGACTTTGTGTACAGTATCACTATAAATGAAAAAATAGTTTTATGAAAACCAACATGACCAAATTCATATGGTCTTTGTACAAACGCGTGTCGACTCTACATGTTTCGCCATAATCATGGCTTCTTCCGGAACTTTTGCGCGACTTTGTGTATAGTATCACTATAAATGAAATTTTTTTATATTGAATAGAAAAAAACTATATTCAATAAGCAAAAATATATACAATACATAGAGAGACCAAATAGGGTCTATTTTCTTACATATGTACATTACAAAATTACAATCATTTATATATAGATCATCTGGTGAAAGGACTCTCATAGAGACACCCTGATACTCTGCTGGGCTGTCTGCCTGGAGGTTTTGATGTCTGGTGAAAGGACCCCAAATGCAAGCACAATGCCAAGGGACTATCAAAACCTCCAGGCAGACATGAGAGTCCTTTCATCAGACGATCTATCAATAAATGATTGTAATTTTGTAATTTACATATGTAAAAAAACTAAATAGACCTTATCTGGTCTCTCTATATATATATTATATATATTTTTGCTTATTGAATATAGTTTTTGTCTATTTAATAAAACATTTTTTTCATTTATAGTTATCCATTACAAGTCGTGCAAAAGCTCCTGAGGAAGCCACGATTATGGCGAAACATGTAGATTCGACAAACTTTTGAACAATGACCGTATGAATTTAGTCAGGTTGGTTTTAATATAGTATTTTAAAATGATGTTTAATAAATAAAATGTATATATTTTTGAATTCGTTCTCAACATTGATTAATTTGCAACTTAAAACCCCCACTTTTACCTCTCCCTCTTGAAATGCTGCGCATGCGTTTAAGACCTCTTATCCTTGGTTAAATGTATTATTTTTTTCCATCTAACACTACCTGTTGCATGCTACCAGGGCCAGGACAAGGGGTGGGCAAGAGGGGCGGCTTCCATGGGCGCAATTGTTTATTGCAGGGATGGGGGGGCGCCCTGCGCGCGGTTCCTTCCGTTACAAGGCTTACAGGAGTAGCGACAGCAGAATCACTCCTCTTGTCAGCCCAGCGCTGCAAGCATGGAGGAGAGAGCCAGGAGGAGGTGGTGCGGGTTTGTGCACCCCCCTAATCTCGCACACCATGAACGGGAAAGGGGCGGGGGATTACACTGTTCCAACATGACTGACCACCAGTGCACAGAGCAAGGTCCATAGAGACATGGATGAGCAAGTTTGGGGGTGGAGGAACTTGACTGGCCTGCACAGAGTCCTGACCTCAACCCGATAGAACACCTTTGGGATGAATTAGAGCGGAGACTGTGAGCCAGGCCTTCTTGTCCAACATCAGTGCCTGACCTCACAAATGCTCTTCTGGAAGAATGGTCAAACATCCCCATAGACACCCTCCTAAACCTTGTGGACGGCCTTCCCAGAGGAGTTGAAGCCGTTATAGCTACAAAGGGTGGGCCAACTCAATACTGAACCCTACAGACGAAGACTGGGATGCCATTAAAGTTCATGTGCGTGTAAAGGCAGGCGTCCCAATACTTTTGGTAATATAGTGTACATCCACTTACCTGCAACAAACCACTTCACCAAGAGATGCTTCTGACAGAGCATCCCTCTCCACCGAGCGCCACGGCGTTTTACAAATACACTGCTACAAGATGCTAAAACATGACAAATTAAAATCATAATCATCCTTAAATGTCAACCGCTACAAAAAACAGGTACGGCGATCCCGTGATATTTGTCACCAAGTTTGTTGCAATCTGAAAACTTCCTCATGAGGGACCAATACAGGATGGGAAGGAAGAGACGCCGAACATCCACAATGATCATCATAGACAACGCGCAACATTTCATTCTTCTCAGCACATCGGAACGGAGTTGCAGAGTTACGCTATTTTTCAGTTCAAACGTTCTTCACTTACCTGGACATCTCGAGAAGGTCCATTTAGAAGCAGGAACTGCCATTCAATGCAAAGTCGTAGGACACCTGTCTCTTAGGCCTCTGGCATGTGTGTCCCTCCGGACATTTTATTGCGTCCGGGAGGACCAGGTTCAGCGTCCAGCCCCGCTGCCTGCCCACTTAGGCCTGGTTCACACTGATGGGGCTCCGCAAGGCGTGTTCTGCATGGGCCTCCTGAAAACGCACTGTCGGCGTTGATGGGGGAATTGAGCAAATTGCTCCTTCTATGGCCAGCCCAAGAAATAAATTCCGCCTGCGGTTCCCTGAATCACGTCTTGATGAATGGCAATGTATGTAAAATGCGCGAAAAGCTGAGGAGGTGTGCCTGCAGACTCGGAGAGGTGGCTGGTTCACTTACCTTATCGTATGGTCTTCCTGCACGTGTGAAGGTCAGTCTCTCCAGTATTCGGTTTTGACCACCAGCACTGGGGATGCTTCATTCTGCTTCAAATCATAAAAAAAAAAAGGTTTCAGTGGTATAAATTTTCAGATAATATGTGATTGATAAGAAGTAAAAGAACAAAAAAAAAGGAAATTAAACAAATGATAATAAACAGCAAGGGCAGGAATAGATACGCATCAAGAGATGTGGGCCCGATAAACCTCACAATCATTGGTGGAGATACTGGGATCTGCCAGACTTGGTACCTAAAGGGTTTATTTCTAAACAATTTGCAGTGGTTCTCAAGCACCGGACTGTGGTCCACTGCCAAGACGTGGCATCTAGGAAGCTGCAGATCCCTTGACTTCCCACAGTGCCTCTCCGCTCCCATAATGCCACCCAATCTACCTTAGTGCTTCGCAGTGCCTCTAGGCTCCCCGAGACCTTCAGCCTCCACAGCACTGCCCAGCCTTCCATAGTACCACCCCCAGGCCCCAGGCCTCCATAGTGCCCCTGACTTCCCACAGCGCTCCTCAGCCCCTAGAACCCTCATCCCCTACAGGGCCACCAAGTCTGCCGAAGAGTCCCCTAACCCACTCCACAACTCAGATTCCCTCCCCCAGTGACCCCCAGCCATGTCCAGGTACCTCATCCCCTACAGGGCCACCAAGCCTGCGGAAGAGTCCTCTAACCCACTACACAACCCACATCCCTCCTACAGTGCCCCCCCCCCCCAAGCTCATCCAGGGACCTCATGCCCTACAGGGCCACCAAGTCTGCTAAAGGGTCCTCTAAACCCACTCAACCCACATTCCTCCCACAGTGCCCCCCAAGCTCATCCAGGGACCTCATACCCTACAGGGCCACCAAGCCTGCGGAAGAGTCCCCTAACCCACTCCACAACTCAGATTCCCTCCCTCAATGACCCCCAGCCATGTCCAGGAACCTCATCCCCTACAGGGCCACCAAGTCTGCTAAAGAGTCCTCTAACCCACTACACAACCCACATCCCTCCTACAGTGCCCCCCCCCCCCAAGCTCATCCAGGAGCCTCATCCCCTACAGGGCCACCAAGTCTGCTAAAGGGTCCTCTAACCCACTCCACAACCCACATCCCTCCCACAGTGTCCGTCCCCCCCAAGCTCATCCAGGGATCTCATCCCCTAGAGGGCCACCAAGTCTGCTAAAGAGTCCTCTCACCCACTCCATAAGCCACATCCCTCCCACAGTGCCCCCTAAGCCCATCCAGGGACCTCATCCCCTACAGGGCCACCAAGTCTGCTGAAGAGTCCCCTAACCCACTCCACAACTCGGATTCCCTTCCTCAGTGACCCCCAGCCACATCCAAGAACCTCATCCCCTACAGGGCCACCAAGTCTGCTAAAGAGTCCTCTAACCCACTCCACAACCCACATTCCTATTAAAAGGTGCCCCCCAAGCTCATCCAGGGACCTCATCCCCTACAGGTCCACCAAGTCTTCAGCAGGGTCCTCTAAACCACTCCACAACCCTAAAACTACCACACTGCTCCCCTAGCCCCCTCCGGGAACCTCATTCTCTACAGGGCCACCAAGTCTGCTGAAGAGTCCCCTAACCCACTCCACAACTCGCATGCCTCCCACAGTGACCCCCATCCAGGAACCTTATCCCTACAGGCCCACCAAGTCTGCAGCAGAGTCCCCTAAACCACTCCACAACCCTAAAACTACCACGCTGCTTCCCTAGCCCCCTCTAGGAACCTCATCCTCTACAGGGCCACCAAGTCTGCTGAAGAGTCCTCTAACCCACACCACAACTTGTATCCCTCCCGCAGTGATGCCCACCCCTATCCAGGAACCTTTCATCATACAGGGCCACCAAGTCTGCAGCAAAGTCCCCTAACCCATTCTGCAACTTGTACCCCTCCCACAGTGCCCCTAAGCGCTTATCCAGGAACCTTATCCCTTACAGGGCCACCAAGTTTGCAGCAGAGTCCCAAACCACTCCACAACCCTGAAACTACCACACTGCTCCCCTAGCCCCCTCCAGGAACCTCATTCCCTACAGGACCGCCAACTCTTCTGCACAGTCCCCTAACCCTAACCTTGTTACAAAGACTTATGTATGTTCTTGAGTTCAGGAGTCTGAAAAAAAAGCTTGTCAATAGTCTGATCAGTATAGGTGTCCCTGCCAATAGGACTACCGACTGTTTTTTTGCAGACTTCTTCAGAACGCATGAATTTTACATACCCATCTGAGAACCCCACTTAGGAACCAGGATTGGAACCCTCATGGCATTGAAAGTGACCACGCTCATCCTGCATAGAGACCGATGTTCTTCACCCGCGTACTTGGAATGTTGCGTGTTCCCAGCCCCCCAGGGTGACTGCGGCCTCAATAAATGTAACTCAGTTGCCATTTTTAATTTTTGAACCAACTAACTACACTATAAAAGGCTCCCCCCCCCCCCCCCTCTTCTCCTTTCCATTGAGCATCCAGAGCCCCACCAGGGACCAAGATTGGAAACCTCATGGCATTGAAGGTGACCACTCTCATCCTGCATAGAGACCGATTTTCTCCACCTGCATACTTGGAATGTTGCGTGTTCCCAGCCCCCCAGGGTGACTGTGGCCTCAATAAATGTAACTCGCTTGCCATTTTTCATTTTTGAGCCAACTAACTAGACTATAAAAAGGCTCCCCCCCCCCTCCCTCTTCTCCTTTCCATTGAGCATCCTGAGCCCCACCAGGGACCTCCGGGCAGCCCTCTAGGACAGAACACCTTGGACCAACCACATCCCAGATTCCATTATGTATGTCCTATGCTTCTCAGCTCCATCTAGTGGCCATAATGCAGTATTTCACTAATGATAAAAGAGCATTCATTCACAAGAAAAAAAAAATTGCCTAAAGAACTTTAATTTTTGCCCGATTTGCACAGATCACAAAAAAACAAAACAAAAAAAAAAAAAAACATGGAAACGAACCGGACAAACGGCTATGCAAAATTTTCCATAAATAGTCTCCTAACTATTGGCAGACAGGTGAGATCTGGCAAAGTCCACAAAGTCATAAAAAGTCAAACAATCGCCCAATCACAAAAGCTGCACCAGGAAATCACTTCCCTTTCTTTGCGCCGGCGCGTTCTACAGATAAACAAGCAGCAGAAAACAAGTCAAACGCGCCATTTGCCTCTGCGCCGTCACCTCGGGACACGAAGGCCACGCGTAGCGAACAGCGGGGGGAAATGTTTGCGGCGGCGGCGAGCCAAGGAACGGAAATCGCAGATGACATTTTCAGTATTTTTCGCCTATTTGCTTCAATTTTGTGACATTCTCTATTAGCAGAAACATCTAATACACTTATTAAGATAATTGCTTCATTATAATAATTGGACCTGAAACGCCGTTTGGAGGGCCCGTCCGTGACTGACTCATCCGCAAAACAAAGAACACAAAAATGTTGCGAGATAAACAAAAGCGGTTTTTTTCTTTTATGCGCACGTTAATCAGTCTCAAGATTGCCTTTCTAATTGTACATGATGGGCAGTGTTTAACTTTTTCAAAAGCCTGCGATTGGTCCGTGACCCCAGCGGCGTCGGCTTCCGTGACCCCCTCTGCCTCTGACAGCACTGCCAACCTACCGGATTGAAATTTACTGACACGACGCCCACCATTTACTGGCACAGCCACGTTTTTTTACTGGCAGTTTCCAAAAGCTACAAAATGACAGTTTTAGGCACACATTTTAGTATTTAGGCTACAAAACAAGTACAATATGCAATTAGCAATGTGATTTACGGTACATATAAACCACTTGCCACCCACTGTATAGCAAAATGACGTCGGCAAACTGGTTGCGATATCCTGACCGGACGTCATATGACGTCCGGTCGGGATACCAAGCCGCGGCGCGCATCGCGACGATTGTTGTTGCGGCATGTCAGTCTGACACACCGCAACTCCGATCTAGGTAAAGAGACAGAGACTCTTCACCACGTGATCAGCTGTGTCCAACCACGGCTGATCACGATGTAAACAGGAAGAGACGTTTATCGACTTTTCCTCTACTCGCGTCTGACCGTTCGGCGGCTCTCCTGACAAGGGGCGTCTGTGCTGATTGTTTATCAGTGCAGCCCCCCCTCGGATGCCCACCCAGGACCACCAGGGATGCCACCACTGATGACCACCAGGTATGGCATCCCTGGTGGCCATGGGTGGCAATGTGTGCCCACACATTATATTAATCAGTGCCCACCAGCAATACCTGCCTCCTAATCAAAGATGCCAATCAGTGCCATCGGTGTCAATCAGTGCCACTCAGTGTCCATCAGTGCCCCTCCATGCCCGTTAGTGCCCACCTATCAGTGCCCATCAGTGCCGTCTATCAGTGCCACCCATAAGTACCCATCAGTGCCGCCTTTTAGTGCCCATCTGTGCCGCCTATGAGTGCCCATCTGTGCCATCTATGAGTGCCCATCTGTGCTGCCTATGAGTGCCCATCTGTGGCGCCTATAAGTGCCCATCTATGCAGCCTATGAGTGCCCATCTGTGCCGCCTGTGAGTGCCCATCTGTGCCGCCTATGAGTGCCCATCAGTGCTGCATATCAGTGCCACCCATCAGTGCCCATCATCAGTGCCACCTTATCAGTTCCACCTCATTGGTGCCACCTTATCAGTGCCCATCAGTGAAGGAGAAAACGTACTTATTTCTAAAAATTTATAACAGAAACTAAGAAAAGCTTTTTTTTTTTAACAAAATTTTCGGTATTTTTTTTATTTGTTTAGCAAAAAATAAAAACTGCAGAGGTGATCAAATAGCACCAAAAGAAAGCTCTATTTGTGGGAAGAAAATGATAAAAATTTCACATGGTTACAGTGTAGCACGACCGCGCAATTGTCATTTAAAAAGTGACAGCGCTGAAAATTGGCCTGGGCAGGAAGGGGGAAAAGTGCCCTGGTATTGAAGTGGTTAAGGCAAAAAAAAAATATATATATATTTCTTATTTTATTCACGATAGTAAATACGATCGATTTACTAGTAAGTAAGTAGCTCAGGGACAGGACTCATACAAGAAATGAAAATGGGCGGGCACAAACACATAAAATTGACTCTCACGGTAACGATGACAGCAGTGTGCAGCGGTACAGAAGATAATGACACGTCACCGTCAGGACACGCCCCCTCCTGAGTCACAGCGACAGTCTCTCTCCACGCCAGATGGTCCCTATCAGTCCACACAGCGCTGTCAGTCCCGCTCCCAGCTTGCCTTGCTCACAAGGTCCTGGTCGCCCGGCTCGGTTCCCTTGCACTATGACATCACACAAAATCCCCAGGCACTGCTTCCATCAGACCCGCCCCCCCCCCCCCCCCTCGCCTCCGCCTTGCCAGCGCTGCCCAAACGCACTGTAGGAGGCACTCAAATGGTCTTGGCCGGGCCAAACGCCACAGCCATCTTTTTTTACTGGCAACCGTTTCCGGTCACTGGCATTGACTGGCGGGAGAAAAGTGCCCACTGCCAGTAAAAATACTGACGGTTGGCAACACTGACCTCTGACCTCCTCAGTGCCGCCGAGCGCAGTGACCGCGAAATGTTGGCGTTCGCGTCAGAATGGGGGCGTTACCTGAACTGACTTTCTACATCATCCAGAGATTGGTTTTAAATGTTGCAATTCTGGTGCTTGAAAAAAGAAAAACAACACTAATTACTCCTCAGTCTGATTACCAAGCAATGTAACGTTGTGTTATTCTATTTTTACTAGAAGATTTAGCACTAAAATATACATTTGTTTTGTCATCTACAGTATAAATCCCTTCACAGCAAGATCAACGGCTTTCCGAGGCTTATTTTATACAGCTCTGCTGTAATATACACTAGATTTCCAAAAGTATTGGGACGCCTGCCTTTACACACATTAACTTCAATGACATCCCGGTCTAAGTCCGTAGGGTTCAATATTGGGAGAGCGAGGCTCTGATGTAATGGGGACCCTGATGTAAGGGGGGACACTAATGCAAGTGGGAACTCTTAGGGGGGACTCTGATGGGAATCTTAATAAAAGCGGGGCCCTGATGGGGACCCTGTTATAAGGGGGGGTCTGATGGGGACCCTGATGTGATGGGGCTCTGATTGGAACCCTGATGTAATGGGGCTCTGATTGGAACCCTAATGTAATGGGGCTCTGATTGGGACCCTGATGTAATGGGGCTTTGATTGGGACCCTGATGTAAGGGGGGGGGGGGGTTCTGCTGGGGACCCTAAAATAAGCAGGGGTTGTGATGGGGACCCTGGTGTAAGGGGGATTCTGATGGGGTCCCTGAGGTAATAGGGCTCTGATGGGGACCCTGATGTAAGGGGGATTCTGATGGGGACCCAGACATAAGGGGGGACACTGATGGGGATCTTGATGTAAGTGGGACCATGATATAAGGGGGGCACTGATGTAATGGGGACCCTGATGTAAGGGGGGACACTAATGTAAGTGGGAACTCTTAGTGGGGACTCTGATGGGGATCTTGATAAAAGTGGGGGTCCTGATGGGGACCCTGTTATAAGGGGGGCTCTGATGGGGACCCTAATGTAATGGGGCTCTGATTGGGACCCTGATGTAAGGGGTGGTTCTGCTGGGGACCCTAAAATAAGCAGGGGTTCTGATGGGGACCCTGTTATAAGGGGGACTCTGATGGGGACCCTGATGTAATGGGGGGTTCTGCTGGGGACCCTAAAATAAGCGGGGGATTGTGATGGAGACACTGGTGTAAAGAGGGATGCTGATGGAGACACAGATATAAGGGGGGCTCTGATGAGGACCCTGATGTAATGGGATTCTGATAAGGACCCTGATGTGAGGGGGACTCTGATGGGGACCCTGATGTAATGAGGGGTTCTGCTGGGGACCCTAAAATAAGCGGGGGGTTGTGATGGGGACCCTGGTGTAAAGAGGGATGCTGATGGAGACACAGATATAAGGGGGGCTCTGATGGGGACCCTGATGTAATGGGATTCTGATAAGGACCCTGATGTGAGGGGGACTCTGATGGGGACCCTGATATAAGCGGGGGTTCTGATGGGGACCCTGTTATAAGGGGGACTCTGATGGGGACCCTGATGTAATGGGGGGGTTCTGCTGGGGACCCTAAAATAAGCGGGAGGTTGTGATGGGGACCCTGGTGTAAAAAGAGGGATGCTGATGGAGACACAGATATAAGGGGGGCTCTGATGGGGACCCTGATGTAATGGGATTCTGATAAGGACCCTGATGTGAGGGAGACTCTGATGGGGACCCTGATATTACCGGGGGTTCTGATGGGGACCCTGTTATAAGGGGGACTCTGATGAGGACCCTGATGTAATGGGGGGGTTCTGCTGGGGACCCTAAAATAAGCGGGAGGTTGTGATGGGGACCCTGGTGTAAAGAGGGATGCTGATGGAGACACAGATATAAGGGGGGCTCTGATGGGGACCCTGATGTAAGAGGGATTCTGATAGGGACCCTGATGTGAGGGGGACTCTGATGGGGACCCTGATATAAGCGGGGGCACTTATGTAAGAGGCACTGATGGGGAACTTGATGTATTGGGGCTCTGATGGGGACCCTGATGTAAGAGGCACTGATGGGGACCCTGATGTAAGAGGCACTGATGGGGACCCTGATGTAAGAGGCACGGATGGGGACCCTGATGTAAGAGGCACTGATGGGGACCCTGATGTCTGATGTAAGGGGGGACTCTGATGAGGATTCTATTGTAAGGGGGACTTTACTGAAGTACTTTCTCTTTTTCTCTGAATCACGTCGTTTCCAAAGCAGATCCAAGTAAAACAAATTCATTTATTATTGATTTATGGAATTATATATTTTTTTCAGTGTGTGAATATTAGTTTAATACACTATGCGGCCCTCGTACAGAGAAGAACCGAGCTTCTTAGTTCTTTTCTCGATTAGACATTCCCCCCCCCCCTCCCCCATACCAGTTTTGGTACAAAGACCCCAGAAGAGAATTTTTGGACAGAAAGCGTGAAGCTTCTCTGAAATCACATTATATTATTTTATATTCTTCACGAAGGTCGTTGATGGTGACACAGACAATATGTACACGGAGTCGCAGAAAATGGAGGCGAGCGTTTTACGCTCTGTGCCGGCCGCGGTCACTAACTGCATTATTTTCCATTCTGCCTCTAATTTTTTATTTTTTTTTTCCACCGCCATTTTAATGCAATTTTTTTTTCTAATTCTTCTTTGATGCAGCGCCTTTCCAGACGTGTCAATCTCCACGGACCGAGATGTGCCATTCGGTGTTGTGTGCGCGGGAGGGAAAAAAAAAAAAATACATTTTAATGGAAGAAGTATTGACTTTTATCAGAGAAAGAGCAGAAAAACATGGAGGAGGCAGCGGCTGCGGAGAGGCCGGGTCTATGGGGATCGGATATCTGCACATGGAGAAGAATGGAGGAATGAACAAAAGAGAGAGAGGTCCCGGCTCGCTGCTTTGCATCGCCATTAAAAGAGTTTACTTTGTGAGGCGGAAGAGAGATTTTGAATTTTCAATATTTTTTTTTTTTTTTTAGACGTTCAATTCGAAAACAATTTGACCAAAGCAGTCACTTGGTACGTGGTAAAGGGAGGCAGCCTGCGGATCTCCGGGGATCTGTAGAAAACTGCAGAAGGTCGTTGCCGGAGATGTGTGTTTTACTCACCGGTGTTTACAAAACTCCCACCCTGCTAGCTTTGTATGTAACTGTAGAGGAGGGAAGGGGTCGGCTGCAATAAGAACTGAACATTTTGTAGACATAATCTTAGATCTGAAGGTCACTGATATATTCTCCATCAGTCCAAATTCTCATAGGTTATTTCTTCCAGTCTGTAGTATTACATATACTGTATACTGTATGCTCTGCATGATATGAAGACCAGAAACTCTCAGATGTTTTGTTAACAAGACTTCAAGCGCATGTAGAAATGTAAAAATGTAACCAAGTATTACCTTGAAAGATCTAACTTTAGTCTTGAATCCCTTCTAAAATATAGCAGAGCACTTCCTATGCCTAGGCAATCCTGTTCTGTATCCTCATAGCTGTATATCTGCAGTGTGAGATCATCTAAGGCAGTGGTCCTCAACGTCAGTCCTCAAGTACCCTCAACGGGCCATGTTTTGGGAACTTCCCTTAGATAAAATACAGTATATACTCGAGTATAGGCTGACCCGAATATAAGCCGAGGCACCTAATATCACCACAAAAAACTAGGAAAACTTATCGACTCGAGTATAAGCCTAGGGTGGGAGATGCAGCAGCTACTGGGTAAACAATACCCATCTGCAGCCTCACCGTGCCCATTTGCAGCCTCACTGTGCCCACCTGTATCTAGTGCCCATCTGAAGCCTCACTGTGCTCATCTGCAGCCTCACTGTGCCCATTTGCAGCCTCACTGTGCCCATTTGCAGCCTCACTGTGCCCATCTGCAGCCTCACTGTGCCCATCTGCAACCTCATTGTGCTCATCTGTAGCCTCACTGTACCCATCTGCAGCCTCACTGTGCCCATCTGCAACCTCACTGTGCCCATCTGCAGCCTCACTGTGCCCATCTGCAACCTCACTGTGCCCATCTGCAGCCTCACCGTGCCCATTTGCAGCCTCACTGTGCCCACCTGTATCTAGTGCCCATCTGCAGCCTCACTGTGCTCATCTGCAGCCTCACTGTGCCCATTTGCAGCCTCACTGTGCCCATTTGCAGCCTCACTGTGCCCATCTGCAACCTCATTGTGCTCATCTGTAGCCTCACTGTACCCATCTGCAACCTCACTGTGCCCATCTGCAGCCTCACTGTGTCCATCTGCAACCTCACTGTGCCCATCTGCAACCTCACTGTGCCCATTTGCAGCTTAATTGTGCCCATCTACAGCTGTACCTGTGATAACTAAAACAGTGGGTGTCTCCCGCTGTGTCATGCCCATCTGCAGCTGTAGCTTTGATAACTAAAACAGCGTGCGTCTCCCGCTGTGTCATGCAGTCTGTTCGACGGCCGTCCATTGTAACAAAGCCCCGCCTCCCCCTTGCCCGTGATAGACGGAACACCGATACAGTTTCCCAGCACTGCATCAGTGTTCCGTCTATCACTGGCGAGGGGGAGGCGGGGCTTTGTTACAATAGATGGCCACACAGAATGCATGACACCGCGGGTGACGCCCGCTGTTTTAGTAATCACAGGTACAGCTGCAGATGGGCACCCTCACTCGAGTATAAGCCGAGGGGGGGGGGAGGTTTCAGCCTAAAAAATGTGCTGAAAAACTCGGCTTATACTCGAGTATATACGGTAGCTCTTATCAATACCATGTCATTTATATGGATTTAAAGCAGCTGTGCAAAGTAAAGGAAAACCTGAAAGCATGGACCGTTGGGGGGTACTTGAGGACTGAGTTTGAGAACCACTGATCTAAGGCGCTGCTGCCTCTGATTGCTTTCCCCGCCATATTTGGAGTGAGATTTGGTGAGGTCATTCCTGTGATGCTCACTGTTCTTCTTGCTGGAGAGGAAGCTGTACCTGAGGACCTGCTTTGGAAGGATCTCTCTGCTTTTCCTCCATCCATTCTGTGGATCTGTGTTTCCTCTGCCTCTCCTGTAGCGGTGCACATCCAGTTCGTAGGGCAGTGATGGTGAACCGTGGCACCCCAGATGTTTTGGAACCACATTAAAGCTCAGGCCTTCCCGTCCACCATCAGTGCCTGACCTCACGAATGCTCTTCTGGAAGAATGGTCAAACATTCCCATAGACACCCTCCTAAACCTTGTGGACGGCCTTCCCAGAAGAGTTGAAGCTGTTATAGCTGCAAAGGGCGGAGCCAACTCAATATTGAACCCTACGGACTAAGACTGGGATGCCATTAAAGTTCATGTGTGTGTAAAGGCAGGTGTCCCAATACTTTTGGTAATATCATTTATTTTATGTTAGGATGGCAATCTTGTAACACGTTCTTTATTTCATGGGCAACCAATAAAAAATGGAAGAACTGTCCCAAAGCTGCTGTCTATGTAAGGGATTTTCCTGTGCGGCGCCAGTCACGTCCCCCCCCCCCCAATGCCGCTTGTCTTTATCTGCATTGCCAACGCTAGATCTGGTAAAGTATAAAGAGCGGCTAGACCACATAAACATTCGTAATCCAGGCTGGAACACGGAGGTTTTGGCCAGAATTGCAGCTTTTCTCACTCACAGTACTGCAGCGTATCCAGCTTCATATTTCATGACCAGCCCAGCAAAACAAACACCAAACGGGGAAAAAAAAATACCTGGCCATTGCGTCTGTTTGTTCTCATTCTGCACAAACAAGGCAATCCTTTGATAAACACGGCCCTAAGCCGGCTAAATTGCCTTCAAAAGAGATAATCATTCCCAGGGACCGGGTAACAGGGGATGAGATATCCCTCGTGTGATGTACTAAACATTGCTATTGAGATGTGAGTGATCGGACGGCCCCTACGACAAATAATGCATGCAAATGAAGCGCAAGGATAAGAATAAAAGTGTTCTAATATGTGCTGTGCAATTAAACAAAATTAGATTTTGATGTTAATTTCATTAGGCAATGTCACCTCTTCTAGCCTGGGGAATACACGGGAGCGTTCTGAGCACATGTGGTACATACGCTGAATTTAACAGCCATTTTGCACGATGACCGACAATCAGAAAAATGCAGAAGGTGCCTTTATTTTTATTTATTTTTTTTAAGCTTTTTCAGGAGATTGGTAAGAAGTGTATGCGGTACTGCTTATGGTTTACTTGGCTATCCACACATTTATGGCTGCCAAGTGACATTGAAGACCAGCCTTTAGCAACATTTTCACTGCAGAGGAACCCTGGAATTAAATTTCTCCTGCTAAAAAAAAAAAAAAATTGTATCGGAGGTCAGAGACAACAAATGCCCCACACATTGGTGGTCAGTGAAAGAATGCCCCTCTTGCTTTGATGGTCAGTGGAGGAATTCCCCCTTTACATTGGTGCTCAGTGGAAGAATGCACCTTTCACATTGGTGGTCAGTGGAAACAATTCACACTTTACATTGGTTCTTAATGGCGGAATGGCCCCCTTACATTGTTACCCAGTGGAAGAATGCCCCCATCACATTAGTACTCAGTGGTAGAATGCCCCCCTTACGTTGGTGCTCAAAGAATGCTCCCTTACTTTGGTGCTCATTGGGTGGAAGAATGCCCCCCATTACATTGGTGCTCAGTGAAATAATTGCCCCCCCTCACATTGGTGCTCAATTGAAGAATTGCCCCCTTACATTGGCACTCAGAGAAAGAATGCCCCCCCTTACATTGGTTCTTAGTGAAAGAATGCCCCCCCCCCCCTTCCACTTCACATTGGTGCTTAGTGGAAAAATTCCCCCTTACACATTGGTGCTCAGTGAAAGATATGCCCCTCTACATTGGTGCTCAGTAGAAGAATGCCCCCCTTCACATTGGTGCTCAGGGAAGAAAAGCCCCCTTACATTGGTGCTTAGTGAAAGAATGCCCCTTTACTTTGGTGCTCAGTGGGTGGAAGAATGACCCCCCCCCCCCTTACATTGGTGCTCAGTGAAATAATTGTCCCCCTTCAAATTGATGCTCAATTGAAGAATTGCCCCCTTACATTGGCGCTCAGAGAAAGAATGCCCCCCCTACATTGGTTCTTAGTGAAAGAATGCCCCCCCTACATTGGTTCTTAGTGAAAGAATGCCCCCCCCCCCCCTCCACTTCACATTGGTGCTCAGTGAAAGAATTGCCCCTCTTCACATTGGTGCTCAGTGAAAGAATGCCCCTATTACATTGGTGCTTAGTGAAAGAATGCCCCCCCTCACATTGGTGTTCAGTGAAAGTCTGCCCCCCTTATATTGGCGCTCAGTGGGAAGAATGCCCCCCCTTACATTGAAACTCAGTGGAAGAATTCCCCCCTTAGACTGGTGCTCAGTGGAAAATGCCCCTTACATTTGGGATTGTTGGAAAAATGCCCCCCTTACTTTGATGCTCAGTGAAAGAATGCCCGCCTTACATTGGTGATCAGTGGGAAGAATGCCCCCCCCTTACATTGGTGCTCAGTAGAGGAATGCCCCCCTTTACATTGGTGCTCAGTAGAGGAATGCCCCCCTTTACATTGGTGCTCAGTAGAAGAATGCCTCCCTTAGACTGGTGTTCAGTGGTAAAATGCCCCTTACATTAGTACTCAGTGCAAAAATGGCCCTTACATTGGTGGTTAGTGAAAGAACGCCCCCTTTACATTGGTGCTCAACATAAGAATGCCCCTCTCGCTTTGGTGTTCAGTGGGAAGAGACCCCCCTTATATTGGTGGTCAGTGGGAAGAATGCACCCCCCCCCCCTCACATTGGTGCTCGGTAGAAGAATGTCCCCCTTACATTGGTGCTCAGCAGAAGAATGCCCTTCCTACTTTGGTGGTCAATGGAAAAAAAAGTCCCCCTTACATTGGTGCTTGTTGGAAGAATCCCCCCCCCCCCCTTACATTGGTGCTCAGTGGAAGAATGCCCACATTACAGCAGTACAGTTGGCCCCCTTACTATGTAGGCACCATAAGATGGGAGGTCAATCGCCCACAGCTAAAGGAAACCCTCACAACCTGTGGAGGAGCCTTAGAACTCCATGTAACCCTGGCTGATGCAGGCTGCTTTAGACTAAAGAGAGGAATGAGATGTACACAGGCAAGCAGTGAGCTAGCTACTAGCCAGAGATATGATTCCATACAGCGTGTTCATTCTGCAATTCTTTCTGTCACTACAGTTTGTCAATAAAGAGCAATACTTTGTAGAAAAGCAAGTGGAAACATTTTACTGTTGTCAGGGCAGAGACATTGATCGCCCAGGGATAAATAAAGCTGGGCTACTACCCATAGCAACAAGGTTCTAAATGATATTTTTCTAGGTTAGGGAATTTAAATAACTCTACTTGGCTTTTATGACAACGCCTCCACCGTTTATGAGCTACACATAGGATAAAAAGCCTCAAATTTCCAAACTTCTGGTTTTTATTTTTACACTCCAGGTTTCTCCTCTGATCAGTGTAAAGAATAGATGTGAAAATGGCCGAGTCCGGGCACAATGACATATTGACTGTGTTGGAATGAGGTTCGCACCTATGGACCCTTCTAAGGTGTTCATCCCCTCCAGACAACATGAGGTATGGAAGTTATTTTCTCGATGGATGGAATGACATGGACTGTTGAAAAAGCTTCTTTATTTTTAGCCCCAATAAAAGGGAAAAATCAATACGAGTCAGAATTGTCCTTCACCACGGCATGTCTTAATCACACGGGAGAATAACGAGTCCAAAGTCAAGAGGACCTGAATGAATTACGTCTACCTCCAATGATATTACGTATCCTATTATGAGAAGGCTGACATTAGATCTGAACTCTGGGATGCTCTCGATTGTTCTCTGAAAGTTTCCTTCCATATCCGCAGTACAAAAACGAGCTGAAAGTTTTTCTTTAACTTATGCCTCTTCTGAGAATTCGCTGCCATGATGTGAACCCCTTCTCTAGCTCTGCACCAGAGGCGGCTCTAGGCTTTGTGAGGCCTTAGGCAAAACTTCCACATGAGGCCCCACGGACTGGGACGCTCCGTGATGAGGCCGCTATTCCTCAGGCTGCGGGCAGTATCTGATTTGTCCGTCAGCTCCTAAGCCACAGAGTCCCAGTGGGGGTAGGCGGAGCCGCCGGCGTCAACTTCAGTGATTGAGAACAGGCAAATTAGGCGGCCGCGAGGCCCCTGTGAGTGCGAGGCCTTAGGCGACCGCCTAATTTGCCTAATTAGAGAGCCGCCTCTGCTCTGCACCTATGCCTGGCAGCTGGGGAGGAGGAATTGGTGAAGCACCCAATGCCACATCTTATGGACGCTAGGCACACCTCAGGGAACTACAGAGATGGTGACATGACTGGTTGCACCACTCAAGGAGAGAATGCGGTGGGTATTCTGTCGTAAGAACGTCACTGGGGAGGTGGGATCATCAAAACACCTGAGATCAAATCTTATGGACGTTAGGTACACCTCAGAGTGGTGACATGACTGGTCTCCAGAACTGGTCCATGACTGGTCTTCTGAGGTACACCTCAGAAGGTGGTGTTGGTGTCCTGTAATAAGAATGCCCATGAGAGGTGTAATCATCAAAGCAATCAAAATCCCATTTTATGGGTGCTAAGCACACCTCAGTGAACTACAGGGGGTGGTGACCCCACTTAAGGAGAGAATGTGTTCCATCATAACATCACTGGACGGTCAGATCACTAAAGCGCCCAACGTCACCTCTTACCGAAGCTAAGCACAACTCAGGGACCATGACTAGTCCCTCTACGCAAGGGGTGAATGTGGTGGCATCCTTTTGTAAGAATGCAATTGAAGCTCCCAACAGCATACCTTATGGATGTTCGTTACACCTCAAGGAACTACCCTGTTTCCCCGAAAATAAGACCTAGCGTGATTGTTGGTGATGGCTGCAATATAAGCCCTACCCCCCAAATAAGCCCTAGTTAAAGTCCTTTTAGGTCTTATTTTCAGGGTAGGGCTTATTTTTGAGGAAACAGGGTAGGGCTTATTTGAGGGGTAGGGCTTATATTGCAGCCATCACTGACAATCACGCTAGGTCTTATTTTCGGGGAAAAAGGGTATAGAGGGTGGTGACGTGACTGGTCTCACAACTTGATAGAATGTGGTAGTGTTTGGTCATAAGCACATCACTGGGAGGTGGGATCATTGAAACACCTAAGATCATATCTTATTAATGTTAAGCACACCTCAGAGAACTAACAAGGGTGGTGACATGACTGGTCGCCCCACTCAATGAGAGAAGGTGTTGGTGTCCTGTCATAAGAACGATCATGGGAGGAGTAATGAAGCAATCAACATTGACATTTTATGGGTGCTAGGCACACCTCAGGTAACTACAGCGGGTGGTGGTATGACTGGTCACCCCGCTCAAGAAGAGAATGTGTTCGATCATAACAACAACATCACTGGAAGGTCAGATCAGTAAAGCGCCCAATGTCACATCTTATGGAAGCTAGGCACAACTCGGGGACCATCCATGACTAGTCCCTCCTCTCAAGGAAAGAATGTAGTGGTGTCCTGTTGTAAGAAAGTCACCGAGAGGCAAAAATCTGTGAATTTCCAAATATCACAACTAATGGATGCTAGTAAACTTTAAGGAACTACAAGGAGGTGGAGACTCGACCAGTCCCCCCCACAACTAAATGAGAGAATGCAATGGCATCCTGTAAGAATATAAGTGAAGCTCATAACATCATATGATAAGAAGATTAGGTACACCTCAAAGATTTACAGAGGATGGTGACACGACTAGTTGCCCCACTCAAGCAGAGAATGCAGTGGTGTTTGGTCATAAGAACATCATTGGGAGGTGGGATCATTGAAACCGAAGATCATATCGTTAGGTACAGATCAGAGAACTACTGGGAGTGGAGACACGACTGGTTGCCAAACTCAAGGAGAGAAGGTATTGGCATTCTATCATAAAAATGTCCATGGGAAGAATAATCATTGAAGCAACCAACATCATACCTTCAAGTGATGACTGGGGTCCTAACACCTCTTTATGAATAGAGTTGGGTCTCTCTTTCCCCTCTAAGATAATGATACAGAGCTTGGTGCAAATATTAGAAAACATGAAGTCTCTATTGACATAAAAACTCTGGTTCCGGGATTCAAAATGGTCAATTTCCTGGTTGTAGCGTGCGTGGTAACGTCACAAGCGATAGCTCCTCCCTGCGCGTTTCATCAAATATGACGCCATCTAATTGTTTAGCCAGCTGCTGTTTAGATCTTAGATCTTTAGATTTTTTCCTTTATGTTCAGCGTTAAAGTTATGACTGGAAACCTAAGACCTCTTTATGAATAGAGTGGGCAAGTGTTAGGGTCTCTTTTTTTTTCTCTTTTCTCTTTCAGTTTCGGGATTCGAACTGGTCACTTACTGGTTGTAGCGTGTGTGGTGACATCATGAGTGATAGCTCCGCCCTACATGTTTTGTCAAATCTGATGCCATCTAAATATTTAGCCAGCTGCTATTTGAATCTGTTTCAGTTTTCCTTTATGTTCAGCGTTGATGAATGGGGTGGGCAAGTGTTAGGGTCTCTTTTTTTCCTCTACAATAATAAAACTGCGTCCAGTGTAAATATTACACAAATAACCTAATCTACCATATAAGTCCATAAAATTGTACGAACTCTGCACATGTGCAAATCATGCAAAAATCCAAATAAAATCCACCAATGATACTCATTAACTTCTCTGTGAACTTCTGTGGACTCCACCACCACACAGAAACACCAGCCTCTTACCAGAATACAAGACCCCAGATCACTGTATAGACCCCAAATTACTGTATAGGAGGTCTGTATTGCGCTCAATGATAAGAGAGACCTGCCAACTGTGCTCTCATGTATGGACCGGATCCTGGGAACCACAGCCTCTCCACCAGGAATGTAAAACAATACCGGCAAAGATATGAACCACAAATACTCCATAGCATAAAACCACATTCACCATTTATTAAAAAAAGTGGGTCTGGCAGCGTGATGACGTCAGCACTAGCCCCGCCCTAACGTGTTTCGTTGTAGATGAGGATCAGCTGTTGGTTTTGTGGTTTGTGGTTTGTGTTTTGGCAGGAAAAAGTCTTTATCATGAAAAAAAAAAAGAAATAAAAGGCAATCTAAAACCACTATGACCCTCAGCCCATCACTAGCGCACAGAATCCAGACGGTTGTCTAGTTCACGCAGCGCGGCAATACATAAAATGGCACTTTATAATTAGACATGGCTGATCTCCCGTACGCGTTCAATTCTCTTGCGAGTAAAGCTCTCCAATCCTTTGTTCCGCAGCTTGTTATTTTATGTAAAGAATATGTGAATGTTAATATTAATAATAATAATAATTATCTTTTTGTATTTAACACAAGCGCATTGAACGCAAGAAAAACAAACAAAGGGCTGAAGTGCTTAAAACAGCTCTGCAACAAGCTTTATTAGTTCTACAAAAGAGACGCACGTTCCTAATTAGAAAATAAAAAAATATATAAAATGGAACCTTCGGGATTAATACACTAATTATAAAACGTATAAAAAGAGAACCATTCTAGGCCCTGCTAATTCAAGATTATGAGTATTTATAATTATTAGAATTATGAGGACTTATGAAAGCTTTCTTATTCAGCTTCACTTACTGTTCTGTATCTAACTGTCCAGCTTAAAGTGGACCTGTCATGTCATCAGTCTGCTGCAGGCAAGATAAAGAATTCCCTCAGTCTCCCCTCTCCCAGTGATATTGCCTAGGATAAGATTATGTTAATCTGCTGCAGGCAGGAGGAAGCATTTCCTCAGTCTCCCCTCTCCCAGTGACATTGCCTAGGCTGAGATGATGTCATCAGTCTGCTGCAGGCAGAAGGAAGCATTTCATCGGTCTTTCCTCCCCAGGGATATTGTCTAGGCTGAGATTAGGTCATCGGTCTGATGCAGGCTGGTGGAAGCATTTCCTCAGTCTCCCCTTTCGCAGTGACATTGCCTAGGCTAAGATGATGTCATCAGTCTGCTGCAGGCAGAAGGAATCATTTCATCTGTCTTCTCTCCTCAGTGATATTGTCTAGGCTGAGATTATGTCATCGGTCTGTTAGCAGGCAAGATGAAGAATTTCCTCAGTCTCCCCTCCCCCTAGTGATTTTGCCTAGACTGAGATGTCTGCCTCCACCTCTTCAACTTTTGGGCAGTTTTTTTTTTTTTTTTTGGGAGGGGGGAAGTGGGTACCTGGTTTTGATAGGTGCCCACTCCCACTTCTGCCCAGGTAGCCTAGGTGGACGGATATAAGCTCCCCCCTCCCTGCAGCCACCTTGGGACATATCACAGGTCCCAGGATACTGCGGGACCATTCAGAAGGCGCAGTGCACCTCACACATGCGCAGTGGGGAGCAGGTTGTGAAGCTGCAAGGAGTCAGAGATGGGCTTCCCATTAGCATGGCAGCGCGGGGGACCGGAACGTTGGCAAAGAACTGGCCCAGGTGAGAACGCTGAAACCCTAGCAGTGGTGGCTGGTGCTTAATAATCTGAGGGGGGCGGCAAATATACCTGCCCCCCTCCCTCGCACAGCCGCAAACCCCCCCCCCCCCCGCGGAAGATGGACGAGGTGGCAGGGGTTGAAGCCTTATCATGAGGAAGGAAGATGACACGGAGGGCTGCTGCTCCTCGCTCCAGGAAGAGCCAGGGCTTCCGAACAGGAAGTGGGTCCTGAGACCCGATTGGCCGGGAGTCCTAAGTCTCCCTGGCCAATCAGATCTCAGGACTCACTTTCTGATTAATCGGGGAGGAGAATCAGAAAGACTATAGCGAATATTAACTTGCTATTGTCACACAACTGGGTGGGCTCAGGGCACAGTGCTCTGCGCCCCGAGCCCACCCTTTTTTTAAGCCAATTAGAGCCTCAAGCTCTAATCATGTGTTTAAAAAAAAAGCAAAAACATTGAAATCCATATGTCCGGCGCCTTGTATGTAGATTAGGGGCCAGGGGCATTGATTAGGGGGGGTGCCCCTTATGGACGGGCCGCCACTGATCCCTAGACAGGTAGGCGTCTTTTAATAAAAGTCAGCAACTACAGTATTTGAAGCTGCTGACCTAATTTTTTTGGGGGGGGACTGAAGATCCTCCTATTGGTGCAAGTAAATGGCGAAGAGAATAGAGCTGGAGCTCATTCCATTTAAATTCTTGCCTTGTCTGAAGAAGGAGGAAGAGGAATGTATGCCGCCATAAAAACGCTCGTTGGAGCCGAATGACTTAATGTATCATATTAGGAGGAGTAGATTATGATGTTAGACTGTAAGCTCCCCAGATTGCCATCGTTTCGGCACACCGGAATCTCTCCCCGCGGTAGGCGCAGACCCTTCCAAATCTTCATAAGAACTAAGAAACGATTCCAATCTATTTCAAAGGGAGGAATCAGTTCATTTCAGTTCCAATCCCCCGTTCCCTCCATCCCTGCCCCTCGCCATTCCTTCTGCAAATATTTCATCATCTCGGAGAAGAAGGGCAGCTTCTTTGCGAAAAAAAATATTTTCAATGAAATTAACCGGGATCTGCGACGCCGCGTCTTTTAAACCCATAATCCCTTCTAACGGTGAAGCGGAGGAATGCTGTGTTTAAAAAAGGATTTTGGTGGCGGCGGGCGGACGAAAAAAAAAAAGAAAATAAAAAAAATGATGATGATCTGAATACATTTCACTTTGCAATTCTGTGCAGTCATTAAGCTGTTATTGCGAGTTAAGAGAGGCGCGGATGGAAGGGCTTGATGTCAGCCATTGCCCTCTGTCGCTTTCTACGCTGCGAAAATGTTGCCAGGACAACATTGAAAGGTCTTGCCGAAGGAGAGGGAGGGTTGGGGGGGGAATGACCGGATTTGGAGACGGCTGCTCTGGCACCACTCATTAGATGTGGCAGGCTGTTATCAGGAAGGATGTTGTGATCGGGACGTCAACGGGTTGACATCAGGGGTCACCCGGGACCTGTCCAAGATAGTTCATTTTTATACACTAATGGAAGCAGGACTAATTCCAAGATACAAGAATAATACATCACCCGGCAATCTGATTCCTATTATGGGGATGTTCCTTAAAAGGACAACTCCAGCTAAAGAGCTGAATTTACATTTCAAACACATACGCTATATTGTCAAAAGTATTAGGACGCCTGCCTTTACACACACACACACAAACTTTAATGGCATCCCAGTCTTATGCCCCGTACACACGGTCGGATTTTCCGACGGAAAATGTGTGATAGGACCTTGTTGTCGGAAATTCCGACCGTGTGTGGGCTCCATCACACATTTTCCATCAGATTTTCCGACACACAAAGTTTGAGAGCAGGATATAAAATTTTCCGACAACAAAATCCATTGTCGGAATTTCCGATCGTGTGTACACAAATCCGACGCACAAAGTGCCACGCATGCTCAGAATAAATAAAGAGATGAAAGCTATTGGCCACTGCCCCGTTTATAGTCCCAACGTACGTGTTTTACGTCACCGCGTTCAGAATGATCGGATTTTCCGACAACTTTGTGTGACCGTGTGTATGCAAGACAAGTTTGAGCCAACATCCGTCGGAAAAAATCCTAGGATTTTGTTGTCGGAATGTCCGATCAATGTCCGACCGTGTGTACGAGGCATTAGTCCGTAGGGTTCAATATTGAGTTGGCTCCGCCCTTTCCAGCTATAACAGCTTCAACTCTTCTGGGAAGGCCGTCCACAAGGTTTAGGCGTGCGTCTATGGAAATGTTTGACCATTCTTCCAGAAGTGCGTTTGTGAGGTCAGGCACTGATGTTGGACGAGAAGGCCTGGCTCACAGTCTCTGCTCTAATTCATCACAAAGGTGTTCTATCAGGTTGAGATTAGGATTCTGTACAGGCCAGTCAAGTTCCTCCACCCCAAACTCACTTACCCATGTCCTTATGGACCTTGCAATGTGCATGAAGAGGGTAAATGGTGCTTCATAACTTTTTTGGAGGTAGCAGAACTAAGGGTAAAACTAGGGAAGATGGAGGAGTTGGACTTTACAGTTATACATATCTATATATAGTTAGTGGGGTCCCTCTTCTCCAGTATTGGCAGAGGGAGAAGGGTCATGAGGGAAGTTCAGGGGTATGAAGAGGGTAGTTAGTGTTTAACTTTTCTAGGGGGTTATTTTACTGGGGTGGAACTGGAGAAGGAGGAGTTGGACTCTAATGCCATGTACACACGGTCTGACTTTCCGACCGGAAACGTTGGATGTGAGCTTGTTGGCTGAAAGCTTGACTGTGTGTACGCTCCATCGAACATTTGGTGTTGTCGGACTTTCCGCCAAAAAATGCTTGCTAGCAGGTTCTCAAATTGTCCGCCAACAAAACTTTGTTGTCGGACTTTCCGATCGGGTGTACAGAAGTCCATCGCAGAAAAGTTCATACATGCTCGGAATCAAGTACGAGCCAGAAGCGCTCATTCTTGTTAAACTAGCGTTCGTAATGGAGATATCACATGACTATTGAACTTCCTTTTACAGGCTCGTCGTACGTCTTGTACGCCACCGCGTTCCCACGCTCGTAAATGTTGGCCAACATTTGTGTGACCGTGTGTATGCAAGACAAGTTGGAGCCAACAACCTACGAACTAAATTCCATGTTTTTTTTGTCGGAAAGTCCGATCATGTGTACGGGGCATTACAGTTAAACACATCCTTATGTTAGCAGGGTATTTCCTCTTCTTCTCTGGTATTGGCAGTGGGTAGTCCTCAATGCAGCAGAAAATGGGCCATGATGGCCTGGGCCCAGAGGAAGCGGGTTGAATGAAGTTGGGTAACTAACAGTGGGGGAAGACTAGAGGGGGAAGTTCTGGAGTGTGAAGAGGGTAAGCAGTATTTGTAACTTTTTCGGGGCAGCAGAACTAGGCACAAAACTGGTGAAGGGGTTGAGTTGGGTTTTAACAATTAGACCCATCCTTATGCTAGTGGGGCCCTTACTTTTCTTCTCCAGCATTGGCAGTGGGTGGTCCTCAATTCAGCAGGAAATGGGACAATGATTTTCTGATTAACAGAGAGAGAGTTGAATGAAGTTGGGTGGTTGGCAACAGAGGATGGGGGGGGGGGGGGGTTCTAGAGTGTGAAGAGCTTCTTAAATATACGTTTTTTATTGGGTGGCACAAATAGGGGAAAAACTGGGGGAGGTGGAGCTGGGCTTTAACAATTGGACATATTTTTATGATAGGGTCCTTCCTCTTCTTCTCTGGTATTGGCAGTTGGTGTCCTCAATGCAACAGAGAATGGGGCCATGATGGCCTGGGTTCACAGGATGAGGGTTGAGCGACCAGCAGCGGGGAAGGACTAGCGGGGGATGTTCTGGAGTGTGAAGAGAGTGGGTAGGGCTTTAACTTTTTGTAAACTGACAAAACCAAGGGGGATACTGGGGAAGATGTCCTGGGCCTTAACAATTAGACTGGGGTTCCTCCAGAGGTTGCTAGGGGTTCCTTGAGCAATTTCTGCCTCTCAGATTCCCACTGACACCATTGATCCATTTAGCTATCTATAAAGGGGCTAATTCTTCCTAATGACCACCAGTGCAAGGAGCATTCTTTCCATTGACCATCACACTAATGTACAGTATCAAGAGTTGTAGATAAAGTCATTTTTAGCAGGGCTTCTCAGAGACCGGAACGTTATTTCAAGGGTTCCTCTGTGTTAAAAAAGGTTGAGAAAGGCCAAATTAGACATCATTCTAGCAGGGTCTTTCCTCTTCTTCTCTGGTATTGGCAGTGGTTAGTCCTCCATGCAACAGAGAATGGGGCCAAGATGGCCTGGGCTCATAGAAAGTGGGCTGAATTAAGTTGGGTGACGAGCAGCAGGGAAGAACATAGAAGGACATTTTTGGAGCATGAAGTGGGTGGGTAGTCGTTTTTTAACGTTTTGTTAGGTGGCAGAAATAAGAAAAGAACTAGGGAAGGTGGAGTTAGTTCGGCTTTAACAATTACACACATCCTTGGTATTAAATGATAATCAGCATTTTTCAACACCCATACGTCATATTTTGAAGATTTACTCAAGTGGGAACACTTCTGGAACTGTCACAGATATCGTGACATTATTAATCACTCGAGGCTACGTTAGGGAAATCCGGAAAACATGAACTGCTGAGGGTCCTGAAGGACTGAGGAGGTCTACATTCCATTGGAGGTCACGCCTGCTGCTCTTTTGATTCTTCACAGAATGGGAAATAAATGGCGCACTGTAAAGCCAAGCACAGTCTGTTCGTGTCACATTGCATCCACTTGCGTGGTGTAATAAAGCACCGTAATTCTCACATAAATGGGAAACAAGGGGACACATTAGTTCTGGCTAAGTAAACTCACAGAATATTTGCAAATTGTTGCATTATTTTTCTTGTTTTGTTTTCTAATGGAACATTTGAAATCTGTTGTAACAGATTTGTTCTGAGTGGTTTGCAATGAGGCGACTGCGGATCTGAAGAAGACGTTTTAAGCTATTCAAAGACATGAGGTGACAGTTTCCCAATCTGTCCGGCAACAAGCAATCTTCTCATGTCCTCGCAGTTGCCATCAGCCATCCATATGTAGCAAAATAGCACAGTATCCTGGGTCTTTCAAAGCCTCACCTGTCCCTCTAGTGCTCAGTGTATCAGGGGATATATTTCTGTGCCCAGCAGAAAGGACTGTGGGCTGAGCAGTTCTCCCACCAGATAATTGCTATACCCGATTATGTGCCCGGACTACATATCCCAGGGATCTTTGCTGCTGTTAGGAAGATTGCTGGGAGTAGCTATAAAAGGAGTGGAAAGCCCGCTCGGCGCTCTCTTCCTTCCGGGCCTGATGCAAGAAGAACCTCTCTGTGAAAACACAAGAGAAGAGGTCGTGGCCTACCATGCGGTGTTCCAGCCACCAACCCACAACCCGAGGAGCCTGGCTCTGTCGTTTGCTGTCGGACATCCTTCCAGCACCACTCCAGTCGCCTGCCTTTCGGTGTGTGTAAAGCTTCACATTGGGAGATCGAGACAGCAGATCCGCAGCACGAGTGTCCCACACGAGTTCCTATCCGGAAGACATCAGAGCGGTCTGGTCATTGGTGAGAGGGCAAATCACCCAACCTTTATCCATCCTTTGTCACAGTTACACTGGGACCCCTTGCACGGACGCCTTCACGCCAGGAATGCTTTACTGAATTTATTTGAATATTGTGCTTAAGACAACTCTAGGCTTCCACACTACATGAAATCCACTGGTTTACCACTACACCTAATCGGATTACAGTTAATGAGCTCCCACGTACCCATGAAGAACATCAGATCTGCAATGTGGACTTTATTGCCATTACTGATAAAAGGGCCCTTCCTTATATTATCATTCTTTATGATAGCAGTATAGGCTGGCCAGATTCCATCTCTTTCAGAGTGTCAGTACAGTCAGTTAGCTGTAACATCTTTTTTGGGAGGTAACCCTATTTCTCAAACAAGTGTTTATACATTATTGTCTTTATTAATATTGTCTTGTGTCTTTTTGGAGGAATTCTTTTGCTGAGTTGGCGCTGTTGCCAAAACTCAGCAGATCTATTACCCCCCCTCCTTTTGTAACAGCCTTCTTCTTTATTAGTTCCAGTAAATATTCTTAGAACCTAAATACGCAAAGTGTCTGAATTATTACTCTACAGCATACAAGGATGTCTGAACCCAGAGTGTCAGGTGGGTTGGAATGTTCACTAGGTCACGACCGCGCAGATGAGCAGCTAATTCTAAGCAGTCCTCTAGGGGGCAGTGCTACACATAGTACAGTATAAATAAGAGGTCTTGCGGTAAGTACCAGCAGACACGGGATGACAGTCACTCATACTGGCTTTGTGCAGGTGGTAATATACATTAAATATATAAGTAAAACTAGTGTCGTGCTGAGCAAAGTATCATAAACCAAAATCACAAAAAAACTAAAGTGGAAGAAGTCAGGTTTTCTGTGACAACGCATAGGGCGGATCATCACGCGCCATTATGGCCTATTCCTTTTATGCTCATGTGAGTGCATCCTTCTTAATGTTTGTTGCATTATTTTAATACTGCACTATGGGAGTGTGTTATTGATCTTCATCAATGTAGCGGTACCCCCATAGGGGCTGCTGAGTGAAGTGACCCGCCTGTCACCCTGCTCAGCCCAGCATTCATTTCCCAATCACCTTGGAGACAATGAACAGTCCATATGTTTGTTTGTTTTTGTCTTTTTATTGAGGAATTTGAATTTGGATAGGGATATATGGGATGCCCAGTAGAATGAACAATTGGTTGATTGTATCTCAATCGGTTGGGACAGCTATATGCACTCTACAGCTCCAGTCTCCTCCAGCAAAACACTTGCTTGCAGACTATTTCTCTCTCTCTCTCTCTCCTGCACAACTCTTCACTTCCAGGGACAGGTAGCACATGGTTAGGCCCAACACTGACTCAGTCGGGCCCTAGAAATTGCCATTTGCAGGCAGGGACCGCAGGCATCTTTAATGTAGCAAAAAGAATAGGAAGCCTTTGTGTGCTAGCCTATGGTGGACTACTGCTCCCAGTCAGCCCTGTTCAGGCCCTGCCAGCCCTCCTGGCTGCAGCTGCCTGACTCCACCGCCTGCGACATTGCAATCCTTACTGGCTCCACACCCAGCTCTGACTGTTTTCCTCTCAGTCCTCTCTGGCGTGCCTCTCCAGTCCTCCCGATAGCACATGCCACTCACCAGTCCTTCTGGCTGCAAACCGGTGGTTCCCTCCTGAAGACTTGCCCGGCAGTATTGGCTCCCGCTGTCCTCTGACTCCTCTCTGTGCCTCCTGTTCAGATCCTTCATGCGTTCTTGAAGGGATCTGTCCTACACCCGAGTCACCAGGCCCAAGGTCACCCCCTCACCCTAGAATGGGGAGCGCCCTCAAAAGGCCCCCCGACAGCCTAGCACTCCATCCTCAATTCTTCCACCCGACAACTCCTCCCCATTTAGGGTCCATTCTTGGTCTAGATTTTTGATTGATTTCAATCCCTTTTCCTCCCAGGTTTTTGTCTCCCCTTTGGGGTTTCTTTGGGGGCGATACTGACCAATGTAGAAAAATAGTTTTGATTGGTGGTTTGATGTCTGGTCTTTCCATCACAGGTAAAATTTCTATTTATTCATTTTATTTATTAATTTATTTATTTTTTTCAAAAAATAAAAAATAAAAAACAATAAATAAAAATATTGTTTATTTGTCCTTCCGTCCCTGTCTTAGGTCCTCTTTCCACCAGTTAAAAATGTGATCTTATTTACTCTCTTTGGTCATCAGATGATCCATTGGCGGGGCCCGCCTTCCGATTTATGTGGTTTAAATACCAGAGTTTTTATTCAATTTCTTATTCAATTTTTTGATAGATCTATATACAGGTAAATATTTTTCCTTGGCTACAGTATCGCATTGGCAGATTAGATGTGTATTATTCTATATTTGTATTTTGATCCATTTTTTGTTTGTTCTACATTTATATTATTTGTTCATTTTTGTGTATTATCATCTTTAGGGCCTGATAAATACTATTCTCCTGAAGAAGACACGGCATGTGGTGAAACATGTTGAGAAACAAATCCCTCAGTTGCACTACTTGAAACTCTATTGTTACATTGAATCAAAACTCTTTTATATTGATATGTTTTTACAAATTTTTCTAAATAAAATGAAAATTTTTATATAATTTGTGTGTTATCCATTGCACCTTTAAAGTCCCAGTTCTCTATTCTTTATGCGGTTTAATATTTAAGGCATGTGGTGCCAACGTATGTGTTAGATGTGAGGCAACTGTTTGATTCTCTCCTCCCCAGCTGGGCTGACCCTGGGTATATCAAGACCACCTGCCCCCTGCCAATCCTAGTTGGGGACTGGTCAGGGCTCCCTGAGACACCCCAGACGGCTCCACCTCTCTTCCCTGCCTCTCTTCTAGAACCCTCTAGAAGGAAAAGAAAGGCGACAGTGGAGTGATGCCGTCTGTGAGTCACCAGCCTACTCTGAGCCACTCCCAGCCCACACAGATCAAAACAAACAGGTCTAGCTTCCAGCTAAGCCTGCCTACATTTACCTGCTCTAACCCAAAAACCTTACCTCTAAGTAGAGGGTGCTACATCAATAAGGATTAAGTGTAAACAGCGGACACCCGAACCCTTAAAGGGGCAGAAACCCATACTGGTGGAGAGACCATAGGGGGGAGAGAAAATGGGACCTGGATGATCTAATATTGTAAGTGTCCTCAAGCACTTAAGACCTATGTGATATGGATCATAGTTGGAAGGTGAGGGCACGGTTTGCACGGTAGTGGTGAAGCACATGTGGATTGGTGGTCATTGGAGATTGTTCACCAAAAAGAAGAATCAATTATTGTTGTTGACTAGTGTTTTGATTTGGAATGACATAATCACTAATAAACATTATAAGATTTTTTATATCAGAACATCTGTTAGTGATTATGTCATTCCAAATAACTCTGGTGAACAACAATAATCAATTCTTCTCCACTGACCACCAATCCACATGTACAGCTACAGTGCCTTCACAACTATAGCCCACATCACATAGGACAGGTCTTGAGGACACTTTCAATATTATTAGATCATCCAGGTCCTGTTTTTTTTCTACTTCCAGTGGTCTCTCCACCAGTCTGCCTGTCTGCCCCTTTAAGGGGTCAGGGGTCAGCTGTATACACTCAATCTCCATTGATAAAGATCAATAACATACTCCCATAGTGCAGTATTAAAATAATGCAGCAAAATGTATAAGTATGCACTCACATGGACATAAAATGTATAAGCTTATTTGGATCAGACTCGGGAGGGAAAAGGCAGCACCTCCCTTCCGGTCATGGTGCGCGATGTCATCACCCGGCTCCGCCCTTACGCGTTACGTCACAACAACGGGCCTTCTGCCACTGTATGCATTCGTTTTTTGTGTTTTCGATTTATGATACTTTAATCAGGGAGACACTGGTTTTACTTACCTACTGTATTTTTAGTTTAATAGATTGGCTGTGCAGAAGGAGTAGAACATGTGTGTGTTTATAGACATTGTCAGCCACAATCACCACAGTTATCTGCTAATAAACTGGTATGGGCGGGCTCCTTCTTCTTCCCTTTTATTGATATAAACCTGAAAAGCAAGTTGAGCAGAACATACATGTTTATGGAGCGCTCTGCCATTGTGGAATTCTTTTTTTTTTGCCAGAGAGCATTTCGATTGTGCTCGTAAACCCGACACCATTGAAAGACAGCACACTGTCAGATACTTCACTGAGAACTATTATCAGAGAAACATCTGGCCTCCACGATCCAGATGGAGATGGACCACTTGGCTGATGGTGATGCAGGGGCACGTCTGGTTTATGCTGGAATCTCTATGTGAAATAACAAGGACTTCTGGCCGTAAGGAGCGGTTGTTATCCCCCCGTTTATGGCCTGATCCTCATCTGATTGGGGACAATACAGATGGAGTCTGACCAGGTTTGTTAAGTCTATATAATGTTAAAAGATCCAGGGCAATCGATGAGAACCTGACCTGGCCTAAAAAGTATCTTAGTGTATTTGAAATGGAATGAGCAGCAAACATATGTGATGGAGAGTCCAAGTATGTTTTTATTATTGCACAAATGGCGGAAGTAGAACCGCAAAAGGCCAGCGCGTTTCGGGGGCCAGACAACCCCCCCTTCATTGGGGCTTTCACATCTATCACTCTCTCTATGCAACGCGAGTGAAAGAGATCTGTTATACAGCCTTGCAATTTTTTTTTCTAAATGCCAGTTCTGTGGGCTCTGGTCCTGCTTTCTCACCTAGGCAGGAATGACGTCCCCCCGTCGCACGGCACATGTGCCCGACAATCTCAGACATACTGCGCATGTGAAGTGGCACATATACAGGGGGCTGTGTGCAAGAACCCGGGAGAGACATCCAGCTCTATGACGAGCTTTCCTTGTCAATTTAGAAGATGATGGTATGGGATGGTGGTGGAGCATCAGGTTTCAGAAGACCAGTGTCAATCAACTGCTGTGAGAATGGGACTTAGCTTGCCCTGGATCAGTTCCCATGGTGTGGACATGCTGGCCACCAGCACTATAACAACTAATGATGCTCTAGGGCAGTCTGTTGCTATAGTGTTGGCCGCCAGCTTGCGGAAACTCATTGCGCTGATCCAGGGCAGGCAGCAAGCAGAGCTGCCCCTAGCATTCAGAAGAGTTTGTCTCCTCCAGACCTGCTCCACCGCCTGCCTTCTGCCACACTGCTGGAGCCAAATGGTAGGGCTGTGATGTGAAGAGGGTACTGTGTGATTAAGGAGGTTGTGTGATGAGGGGACTCTGTGATAGGAAAACTTGATGATGGGCGGACCTCTGATGTGATGGGAGGACCCTTAATGTGAAGGGGAGGGGCCCCTGTTCTAATTGAGGGGGATCCCTGATGTGATGGGGAACCTCTGATGGTGAAGGAGGGCCTCTGATGTGATGGGGGAACCTCTGATGTGATATGGAACCTATGAAGTGAAGAAGGGGGGCCCTACATGTGAAGGGTTAACTCTGATGGGAAGGGGAGGGGGCTCTGATGTGATGGGGGAAAGCTCTGATGAGAAGGGGGCCTCTGATATGATAGGGAACCTATGAAGTAAAGGGGGGACCTTACATGCGAAGGGGGAACTCAGATGAGAAGGTGAGGAGGCTCTGATGTGATGGGGGAACCTTTGATGGGAAGGAGGTTCTCTGATGTAATGGGGGAACCTCTTATGTGAAGGGGGGGGGCTTACATGTGAAAGGGGACCTCAGATGGGAAGGGGAGGGGGCTCTGATGTGAAGGGGGAGCTCTGATGTGATAGGAAACCTATGAAGTGAAGGGGGGACTTTACATGTGAAGGGGGACCTCAGATGAGAAGAGGAGGGGGCTCTGATGTGATGGGGGGACCTCTGATGAGAAGGGGGCCTCCAATATGATGGGGGGACCCTTGATGTGATGGGAAAGCTCTGAAGTAGTGGAGGGACCTCTGATGTGATGGGGGGACCTCTGACATGAAGGGGAGGGGGGCTCTGATGTGATGGGGGAACCTCTGATGAGAAGGGGGCCTCTAATATGATGGGGGGGACCCTTGATGTGATGAGGAAGTTCTGAAGTAGTGGAGGGACCTCTGATGTGATGGGGGGACCTCTGATATGAGGGGGAGGCGGCTCTGATGTGTCGGTGGAACCTTTGATGGGAAGGAGGGCCTCTGATGTGATGGGGGACCCTTGATGTTATTGGGGGACCCTTGATGTGAAGAGGAGGGGGCTCCGATGTGATGGGGAGACCTGATGAGATGGGGGGAAGGGACTTCTAATGTGAAGGTCATTTCTTCAAGGTGGTTGGTTTTCATCAAGGCTCAGGTTGGTTTTCCATTAATAATTAACATTTACATTTTTGGACTGGGGTGCCTCGGGATTTTCCATACTTTTAAAGGGTGCCACGCCTGAAAAGTACTGCACCAGACAAGACTGGATTGGCTGGCCACGTGAGTATAATTTTTCGAGCATAGTCAGTGGTCAAGGTGAGAGGGCAAGAAATAAAAGAAAAAAACAAAAAGGGGGACATGAAGTTCCTCTTCAAGTTGCTGCAATTCACATGAAAATCTTTCAAAAAAAGGGGGAAAAATGCCTGGATTCCCTTTAATTTCGTCCGGCACACCCGGCTCCGGTCCCCGATGCTCAGGAGGTTATTCCAGTATAGAGGAGAGCCCCTTCTAGGATTCTGGTCACAGGTCTTGTTAGCCGTTTTCTCCAAGACTCTCTCTCCAGACTCCAATGCCCCGGATTACTTTCCCGCCTGTTACAGTGAGTATAGTGTGTACATAGCAGCTGCCGGGATAAATGAAATTTATTATCCTTCTGTGTGAGTGGATAGCCAGTCTTTACGGCAATAACCTTCCCGACTGAAATGGTTTGTACCCAAGTATGCCGTTTAAAACATCACTCTGCTCTGTGTTTACGAGAAAAAATTTCAGCAGATTATAAATATTAAATTAGAAACTATAAGATATCACAAACCTCAGCAAATCAAATATTACCAAGCATGAGTGTGTTCATCACACAAATCATCAAAGTCATTAAATGTAACCTGAGCACGCTGGCGCTAATACTAGTAATCAAATCATGGGGTAACTCTTGCAGCAGAGAAAGAAATGAAATATTGACGGAGTGCTTTAGAACAGTGACCACAGTCAAAAAAAAATGAAAACTGCGGAAAACTGCCTTGAAGTTACAATAAATAAAATTTAGAAGCTATAACTAAATTATGGCTTAAAGGTGCATGCCTGAAGAACACGAAAATATTCCATCTACACTAACTCAAGGGATAACTGCCAAAACAGGACTTCTCTTGTGCGCCATGTTCTCCTCTTTGAACCCAACAGCCATGGTGGACAGTATTCTTACCTTTTGAGGGGGCCCCCACCACCAGCAATGTTTATGCCAGACCAGAGCACCCCCTCATCTCTCCCTGCAATAGGAAAGAGATGTGGTACCCTACACTTGAAGAATAGAGAGGCTCCACCGTCTTAGGTGTTCACATAGTTCCAGCTAAAGGCTCACCACGGTTCTTCGCAATTCAATGTTCTTCTCTTCTTCGACCTGAGAATAGAATTACTGCGCCGTCCAAACTCATTTTTAATGGGGAGACGCTGACCAGCCCTTACACTTTCCTCAGCCGTAGGTTGCCTTAAATGGGTTCTCCAAAAGGAACCTATGCCAAACCTACCCCGAAAGGTGTACTCCACTTGGACGATACCCTACATACTGATTTCTTATAGGCTTTCTTTTTCCATCAACCTCCGCCAATAACTTTCTATCTCTTCCGACCCATATTTATAAAGGGATAAACTAGTTCTGCCCATAATACATGCCCAGGGGTGGGGTTTGCCTTAAAGAGGTACTAACCCCTGCTTACATGTATGCTCCAGAATACAAGCACCTTCTATTAACTCAATCTGGCCTTAATCCCTTACCACCCACAGTTAATGCCTATAGAGACTGCTCCTTACTTAGCAGCCGATCAGCCATTTTTTGTACACTCTTGAAAAGGACAGCTTTGTGTGCACCACCTTACAGATTGGCCCCAGCGACAGCTAGCTAATACCGAGAGTTGGGCGCCAGGTTCTTTGTAGTCAGCTAGCCTTACCACAATATACTTACTTTAACATCCAGCAGTCTGTGGCATATTATCTGTGTACTGTTATAGTAGCATACTTAAGCCTTGTTCACACTACTATTTTTTTTTTCTCATTCAAAACAGTGGGCCAAAAGAAAAAAAAAACTGAAGATCCCAGGAGGAGCCGCCGTACTAACAATCCAATGTTAGTTCAGCAATCTCCCTTGCTGAGTTATTGCGTGACAGGGGGCAGCCCCTGCTAGAACACACCGGTCAGCACTTTCAGACATTGGGTGAGAGCGCTAATCAGGTGTCAATCGGCAGACCTTTTTCGGTTATGTTTCTTTGACCAAAGCTGGGCGCACACACACACTCCAACATACAATCAAGTGTTAATGGGGACAGAACCGCTTAAAAAGCTGTGGCAGAGCAGAGAACCAAGTGTCTCCTGCAGTGGTACATTATTATGGGAGATTGGCGGGGGGGGGGTCCACTTTAATGCAGCTGCAGTGTCTCAAGGGTGGCAGCAATAGTTCACATCTATATGACGTTTCTTTCATAAGCTACTTTTAAAGAGCAGATACAGTAGTGTCAAGCAACGGAGGGATCTAGTGGTTTGAGGTGTATTTAATGATTCTGTAAAGGAAAATAAAAAAAGTAGGTCTGTGCTCCTCTACCAAGAGAAGTGTTCAATATCTAATGTGATATCTCCTGCCCATGGGCGACTTCGTCACTCAGTACAAAGGATTGTAATCCACCATGATGAAAGGGTTGTCTATCAGAACCTCCAAGAAGGACCTCTACAAGGCATTCGACTTATTCCATGTCAGAAAAAGGTGTCTGTTCTGTAGGATTACATATATATTCTTGCATTCTTTTTCAAAGAGGCAATGGAAAGTGAAGGCTGGATTTTTTTGGTTGCTCAAGGTAAAGAGCTCCTGTCTAAACTGGCCTTTGTAAGAGGAGGCAACTGACATTAGAGGCTCGAACTACCTTATGAAAAGAATTGCAACAGAGAAAAGCTGCGCTTTTTCCATACAGCATTGTACTTCGAAACAGCAACTCTGTGAGATACGCACAGTAACAATTATAATCCCAAATTTGAGTTGTGCCAAGTCCCAATAAAAAAAAAAAAAAGTGAAAATAAATGTAAATAAAATAAAAAGTCCAAAGTTATGATGAAACAAAGTCCTTCAAAACGGTATGCACAACATCCATCACCAAAAAAGTGCATAATCCTTCGGTAACTACTCCACCTTTAAAGAGTGCTTGCTTACCAGCTTGCAAGGACCTCCTATTGCAGAAGGTCAGTATCGCTTGCGGCTCCAAAGGCCCTGGCTGGGTTTTAAGCTGCAAGCGATACTGACCTTCTGTCATAGGAGGTCCTTGCAAGCTGGTAAGCAAGCACTCTTTAAAAGGTCGAGGTGTTAACGAAGGATTATGCACTTTATTGGTGATGAATGGTGTGCATACCGTTTGAAGGACTTTGTTTCATCACAACTCTGACTTTTTCATTTTATTTATTTTATTGACATTTTATTTTCACGTTTTTATTATTGGTACTTAGCCCAACTCTATAATGGGGTTATACCTTATGAAAAAAGGCGATTAGTCACAAGGTCTATGAGGACTGCATCTGGGGAACATAGATTGAAATGTTGTGAAGCTTGTAAAATAATACAACAAAAGAAATAGAATTCTATTCTCCTGAGAGGTAGGGAAGTCAGAAGTTCTGTGAAAAACCACTTTATACATCAACCTTTTACATTGCTAGCCTTTAAAGCAGGCCTTCACCCAAAAGGGAAAGTTCCGTTTTATTCTGTTTCTAGTTGCCCAATTAAACCACTGGCCACCCATGTAAGGGGCATTCTTCCCACTAATTACCAATGAAAATTAGCATTCTTCCCACTGGAGGAGGATTCTTCTCAATGACCATCAATGTAGGGATCATTCTTCCCACTGATCACCAATGTAAGGAACATTCTTCCCACTGATCACCAATGTAAGGAACATTCTTCCCACTGATCACCAATGTAAGGAACATTCTTCTCACTGATCACCAATGTAAGGAACATTCTTCTCACTGATCACCAATGTAAGGAACATTCTTCCCACTGATCACCAATGTAAGGAACATTCTTCTCACTGACCACCAATGTAAGGAGCATTCTTCTCACTGATCACCAATGTAAGGAACATTCTTCCCACTGATCACCAATGTAAGGAACATTCTTCTCACTGATCATCAATGTAAGGAGCATTCTTCTCACTGATCACCAATGTAAGAAGCATTCTTCCCACTGATCACCAATGTAAGGAACATTCTTCCCACTGATCACCAATGTAAGGAACATTCTTCTCACTGATCATCAATGTAAGGAACATTCTTCTCACTGATCACCAATGTAAGGAACATTCTTCTCACTGATCACCAATGTAAGGAACATTCTTCCCACTGATCACCAATGTAAGGAACATTCTTCTCACTGATCATCAATGTAAGGAGCATTCTTCTCACTGATCACCAATGTAAGAAGCATTCTTCCCACTGATCACCAATGTAAGGAACATTCTTCCCACTGATCACCAATGTAAGGAACATTCTTCTCACTGATCACCAATGTAAGGAACATTCTTCCCACTGATCACCAATGTAAGGAACATTCTTCTCACTGATCACCAATGTAAGAAGCATTCTTCTCACTGATCACCAATGTAAGGAACATTCTTCTCACTGATCACCAATGTAAGGAACATTCTTCTCACTGATCACCAATGTAAGGAACATTCTTCTCACTGATCACCAATGTAAGGAACATTCTTCTCACTGATCACCAATGTAAGGAACATTCTTCTCACTGATCACCAATGTAAGGAACATTCTTCTCACTGATCACCAATGTAAGGAACATTCTTCCCACTGATCACCAATGTAAGGAGCATTCTTCCCACTGATCACCAATGTAAGGAACATTCTTCCCACTGACCATCAATGTAAGGGATATTCTTTCCTCTGCCCTCCAGAGTAAAGAGACTACCTCCCATTAACCACAAATGTGGTGTGGATTACGTACCACTTTTTGTATATAAAATCATAGGACCTGAATAATAATGGAAGGGTTCCTCGGCTGTAAAATGGTTGAGAAAGGCTGCTATAAAGTGTGGGAAAACCAAAGACCTCACACAAACTCCATACAGATAGAGGTGAGAAGCAACATCAGAAGCCAAGTTCTGCTCAGTGACAATACCCGATAGGAGGAAATAATAACGTAAAGCACAGAAATAAAAACTTTCACAACTAACATAATATAAAAAAAAAATTCACAACCAACCAAACTTTGGTCTAAATTGCTTATCAAGCACCGAGAAAACTTCACGCACCCGTCACAGACGTTCCTGAAAAGCCATAGCTGGCAATAGTCCTCGTCATCTTCTCTGTGTGAGATGAGCCCGTTAATCTGCAGACTTTTGCTCACGCCTCCTTTCTTGCTGACACAAATGTCTTCTGCTCAGCAGAGCATAATTTTCTATTTGTCAAGCATTTATGATGGCGGAATTTTTATTTCATAATAAGCATAAACTTTCCGCCGGGGCTAAAAAACTGCTTTTTATCACGGATAATGAAATCCGTGAGGCCGCCCGTCACCTGGCGGAGAGGACAAACCTGCTTTTTTCCCCAGATTCTGTTCGAAAGACGCCAAAAAGCAAAAAAAACAAAAAAAAAACACAAAGAATAAATGTAACTTGTAACAAATAAAAGGCAACAGGAAGCCCGGTATGGGACCGGAGAAATGCCAGCCGACGTCTACACGTGAATATAGATCTGGTGAAGAAAGGAAATTAGAGGAGCTCATTGTGATGAAGGAAATACAAAGAGAGCAAGACCTGAAAACATCGATTCCGGTGTCTGTGCCGATTTGCCGCCAGCATAGAGAGATAAAGGTTGTATACATGATTGGCATTTACAGGGATAATGTGCTTATGTCGAAGGTATTGTTGATTCAAAGCTGAATATTAATAATGAAAGGAAAAAAAAAAAAAAACGGCAAAACGATCACAAGTAAGAGCCGCACTTAATGCTTCTTGCACAATTAAGGATTCGATTGGCTCGGAACAAAGATGCTACACGGGGAACTTTTACTTTGGAAAGAAAATAGAAAATGCTGAGCGGTAGTTAAAGCGGATCTTCGGGCTCAGGGGTGGGCAGAAGGGTGCAGCGGTAGGAAGGGCGCCCCCCACACGCAATCCCCAGATCAGTGGCTAGCAACCAGCAGGGCGTAGATTGGGGGTGATTGGGGGTAGATCGTGATCTACCAGTAGATTGTGGACAAGTGACTGGTTGATCGTGGTCTGGGCTTGCTGACCCGCCATTCCAGAGCATCAGACCGCAATGCAGAGGGACCACTTGTAAAGTTGGAGCTGTAATAGGGAGCAAGAGGCAAACAATGGCGACCCTAGGGGGGGGCCAGAGGGGGCCCTGACCCCCCCAACATTATGCTGGGCCCCCCCCCCCCCCCCAAAAAAAAATATTTTGTTTTTTTTATTTTTTTTTTTACAAAAAGGCAATTTCTTTTTGTTTGTATTCATATCGGATGTGCCGCATCTTACTCGGGCCACCGCTGGGGTAACACAGTCTCTATTGAGAGGGAGAACGTCCCCAGTTAGCTCCTGCGGGTGATTCCTCCCCCCTCCCTCTGCTCGCTGACACTGCATAATGCGAGCGCTCACACAACCATGGCCGCCCGATCTGCTCCTTCCCCTGCATCCTCATTGGCAGGGAGAAGAGCGAGTTGCAGGAAGGACTCCACCAGGACTCTCAGTTACTAAAAAAACAGACTGATTTCTCCCGTCCTTAGGACAGGAGAACCAGCCTGTAAATTCCAAGAAATGCCAGACCAGCGCTGTCAATAGCAGGGGCAGGACAGCAAGAGGAGGCTGGGGAACCCCACAGTGGCAGAACACCAGGGCCCGGTGGCAAGACAACCTTTGCAACCCTGATAGTTCTCCCACTGCTTTGGACCCTTATATTTTCTTGGTATGCTGGTGACATATATCTCTTGTTCTCTGTCACCCTGGGGGGGCCCAATACAGTAGGAAGGGAGCTCACTGCAGAACATGTGAAAGGGCCGTTGTGGGATCGTAGTAAAGGGGTAAAGAGCCCCAGGATAGATAAAATATATAGATCTATATCTATCTATCTATCTATCTATTTATATGCATTTTATATTGCCCCCCTATTTTTGTCCCTGTCCCCCCATGTGCCCCCCCTAAATATGAAAGCTGGAGACGCCACTGGAGCCAAATAAGCCGATGTCTCCTCTGTAGTGCCGGCTCCTGTCCCATGCCGAGTGATACCAACTGCCTTCCACCTCTTATCCCGGCTAGCGGACTCCAGAGTGTTGCCAGCAGAAGAAAGAAGAGATCTTCAGGTCAGTGCGGGCGTCATAGTATAGGGCTGCGGTTTACCCACACCGCGGGGGCAGTGAAGTGAACCTTCAGCTTTCCTGCGCTTAGCCATAGGCTTCCGTTTTATTTTGCCGATTTGGTGCCCTTTGGAGCACTTTCTGAAAGCGCACCAAAACTCCAACCAAAACCGCGACTCAACTGCAGGGTTTAACCACCCCCCCCCCCAACTTTACGTGTGAATGAGCCCTAAAGGTGCTGCCGCCGAATGCAACTAAGGGCCTCATTCACAAGTGAACAAGGCTCTTCGCCAAAACATGTTACCAATTACTCTGAACTTGGCGATTATCAACTAAAGAATTTGGATGGATTCCAGAGTGCGGGTTCTTTCCATATATCCATTCACAAGTGAAACAGGAACTGCTGCTCCTCTGAAAAGCGATCCGAGTGCATTTGGCGAGGAGGCAATATGTTGCCTCCTCACCACCCGATATTAACCCATGATTGCCGTGCACTGCGCGCAATTGCGACAGGGTAGTACAGCAATTAGAGGTTTAAATCCGGTGTGAGGAGGCGACACTGTGCCCGGTGATCTTTGACTTCTCCCATGCTGTTCCGGTAGAACTCCACCTCTTTAAGGTTGCCCACCCCTGGCGTAGATTCATGTCGTCATGTCCACTCTGACAGCTACTGATGCCACACATGTTCCGCCGTCTGATTTTTCTTAAATAGGGGAGGGGTCACGCGCCGATGTCACCGGGTCGATATGACTTCTTGTAAAATCACTGACCAATGCATGCTGGGTCGTTGACATCACAAGGGGGCGAGGTCACCAAATGATGTCATCGGCCAGGGTTGTGGGGAAGAGGCCCTTGTCCCCAACCACATAGGGACAAGGTGCTTTGGGCGCTTAAAAAAAAAAAAAAAAAAAAACACCCCCAACCACTCAACATCTGATCTTAACAGTTCCTCATCTTGCAATTAGACGTGCAATTTGTTTCATTCCGAATTCGTTTTTTAACGATTTTTGACAAATTCGTTAATTCGGAAACATCCGGATTGAACGAAAACCTGTTTAACAAATTTTTCCAAATATTCGAAAATTTGTAAAATTAGAACATTCGGAAATTCGTAAAATTTGAAAACTCGGAAATCCAAAAACCCGAAAATTCGAAAATCTGAAATAACTATTAAATTACAGGCATTGGAATTTCCTTTTAAATTTAGCTGTTAGGGAACGTAAAGAACACGAATTTATCCGAAGTTACGAATTATCTGAAATAATGAATGCCGTATCTAAACGAATGGCACAGAACGAATTAATAATAATAACATTTTATTATTTTTATTTATTGGATCCGTTCCATTTGTTTAGATGCGGCATTCGTTATTTTGGATAATTTGTAACTTCGGGTAAATTCGTATTGCTTGCGCTCCGACAGCCAAATTTGAAAGGAAATTCGAATACCTATAAATGTAATAGTTAGTTATTTAGAGTTTTCGGATTTTAAAATTTACAAAACTTACAAAATTTACAAAATTACGAATTTTCACAATTTCAAATTTACATATTTACAACTCTACGAAATTACGAATTTACAAATTTACATATTTACAAGTCTACGAAATTACGAATTTACAAATTTACATATTTACAAGTCTACGAAAATACGAATTTACATATTTACAAATTTACAAATTGCGATCATAACAATTGGCCCGAAAAATGAAAAAAAAACTAACCAAAAAAAACGAACAAATTTTTCGGCAGTGCACACGTCTACTTGCAATATTCAGCTAATTTCCTTGAATAATAAAATGGCAACACAGTATTTGATTTATAAAGAGGCATCATGCCAGTTCGGCGGAGACGCACCCAGCTTCGGCAGAAGGATGACGCGCAGCGCATCACCGGAGAAAGGGAGGCGAATAAAGCAAAGCGAGCAGCCGAGAGCAGTTCATTTAATAGGAGCCGTCCTGAGTGTCTTGGTCAAAGAAAAAGACTGAGCGAGGCGGCTTGTGTCCCGAACACTCAATGATTAATGTCACATCTTGTGTCAGATTATTACATCCCAGGCTGAGATTGCTACCAGGGGATACGCGGCTTAGCAAGGCGCACAAATAAAACTGGACCAGAATTTTTCATTTCTTTTTTAAAGCAGCAAGGAGAGCGCCGGCATTTTTCTGGTGTAAAAAAAAAAAGAAAACCGGCGAGCAATGTCAAATGTTTGCGCAATGTCCATATAACAAATATACATGGACAGACTCGTGTTCCTTATCTGTTTACTTTGTTATGGACATAAATATTGGCTCCCTTCTGTTTCAATCTTGGGAAAATGATAAGGATTTACAAAACTTAAAGGACCCGCGCACGGGTAAGAAACGTGCGCGCAACGTGGCACGTCGCTGCACCAGGGGAACATTCTTAGCTCTTTACTGAATAAAGAAGGGAAGTTCAGTTACAATACAATTCGAGACAACAAGTAGAAAGGAAATGCATCTCTCTGGCCCAATGGAAGGGGGGAGAAGAGGTAGAATCCCAATGAACAGGGTGAAGGGGATTAGACTTTTAATGAAGGGGGGAGAAGGGACTAGACCAGTGATGGCGAACCTTGGCACCCCAGATGTTTTGGAACTACATTTCCCATGATGTTCAACTACACTGCAGAGTGCATGAGCATTATGGGAAATGTAATTCCAAAACATCTGGGGTGCCAAGGTTTGCCATCACTGGACTAGACACTCAACGAAGAGGTAGACACCTAGTGAAGAGGGTAGAAAGGTGTTAGACTCCTAAGGAAGAGGGTAGAACTGGGGTGGTGTCAGAAACCATGAACCAGACCGAGACAGAAGTACAGTAAAATCACACTTGTTTATTAATAAAAATAAAAAGGTAAATAGAGTAAGCGTAGTCAAAGCATAGCCAGAGTCCAGTAACCGGATTGAGTAGTCAGCCAAGCCAGAGTTCAGTAACCAGATCGGGTAGTCAGCCAAGCCAGAGTTCAGTAACCAGATCGGGTAGTCAGCCAAGCCAGAGTTCAGTAACCAGATCGGGTAATCAGCCAGGCCAGAAGTCAGGGATCCAAGTAGAGGAACAGCAAGCAGGATAAGGAGCCAGAAGGGATGTCAGCAAAGCCAGTCTTTAAACAGGAACACAGGAGATGGTTTCTTGTGATGTGACCAAGGCGAAGGCAGGAATTAAGTGAGCTGGACGTCTTTAAGTAGGCAGGACTGACGAGCAGATCCACAACAGCTGGTTAACTGTGGAGAGAGAAGAGAGCTGGCAATTAGCAGAGTGGCCAGCTCAGAGAAGGAAGGACTGAGCCAGCCCTGACAGGTGGACTCCTAAGGAAGAGGGTAGAAGGGGGTAAATTCCCAATGAAGGGGGAGAAGGGATATATTCCCAATGAAGAAGGTAAAGGGGGGGGAGACTCTCAATGAAGGAGGGAGAAGGGGGTAGACTCCCAATAATGACGGTAGAAGAGGGTAGACTTCCATTGAAGGGGCAGGAGAAAGGGGTATACATTTCCATCGAAGAGGGTAAAAGAGTAGACTTTCAATGAAGAGGTTAGAAGGAGGTAAACTCCGAATTAAGAGGATAAAAGGGCATAGACTCCTAAGGAAGAGGGTGGAAGAGGGGTAGACTCCCAATTAAGAGGGGGTAGACTGCTAAGAGAGAGTAGAAGAGGGATAGACTCCAAAGGAAGAGTGTAGAAGGGGGCAGACTCCCAATGAAAGGGGGGTAGACTTCCAATTAAGAGGGTAAAAATGGGTAGACTTCTAAGGAAGAGGGTAGGAGGAGAGTAGACTTCTAAGGAAGAGGGTAGAAGGGGGGGTACACTTCCAACTAAAAATGGTAAAATGGGGCAGACTCCTAAGGAAGAGGGTAGATGAGGGGAAGACTCCAAAGGAAGAGGGTAGAAGGGGGCAGACTCCCAATGAAAGGGGGGTAGACTTCCAATTAAGAGGGTAAAAAGGGGTAGACTTCTAAAGAAGAGGGTAAGAGGAGAGTAGACTCCTAAGGAAGAGGGTAGATGAGGGGAAGACTCCAAAGGAAGAGGGTAGAAGGGGGCAGACTCCAAATGAAAGGGGGGTAGACTTCCAATTAAGAGGGTAAAAAGGGTAGACTTCTAAGGAAGAGGGTAGGAGGAGAGTAGACTCCTAAGGAAGAGGGTAGAAGGGGGGTATACTCCCAACTAAAAAAAGGAAAGGGGGGCAGACTCCTAAGGAAGAGGGTAGATGAGGGGAAGACTCCAAAGGAAGAGGGTAGAAGAGGGCAAATTCCCAGTGAAGGGAGGTAGAAGGGGGTAGACTCCCAATGAAGAGGGTAAAAGATGGGAAAACCTCTAAGGAAGGAGGGTAGAAGAGGAGAAGACTCCCAATGAAGGGTAGAAGAAGGTAGATTTCCATTGAAGGGGGGAGAAGGGTGTAAAATCCCGCTTTTTGCCCTGGCATCCCAAGGCCCCATTCATATCTCACATACTGAAAACAAGTGTTGTTGCTCGTGATGTTTTTGGTGCGATTTACAGCAGTTTCCAGGTGTCGCGCATAGGGCAGCCCATTCGCTTTAATTCACTTTTATAACAGCTTCAACTCTTCTGGGAAGGCAGTCCACAAGGTTTAGGAGTGTGTCTATGGGAATGATGTTGGCGAGAAGGCCTGGCTCGCAGTCTCCACTCTTATTCATTCCAAAGGTGTTCTATCGGGCTGAGGTTAGGACTCTGTGCAGGCCAGTCAAGATCCTTTACCCCAAACTCTCTCATCCAGGTCTTTATGGACCTTGCTTTGTGCATTGGTCTAAACCCCTTGGTGGAGGAGGGGAACAGTTTGGGGATGGTCCGTTCCTGTTCCAACATGACTGCGCACCAGTGCGCAAAGCAAGGTCCATACCTCTAAGCGAGTCCTGACCTCAACCCGATAGAACACCTTTGGGATGAATTAGAGCGGAGATTGCGAGCCAGGCCTTCTTGTCCAACATCAGAGCTTGACCTCACAAATGCACTTCTGGAAGAATGGTCAAACATTCCCATAGACACACTCCTAAACCTTGTGGACATCCTTCCCAGTAGAGTTGAAGCTGTTATAGCTGTAAAGGGTGGGCCAACTCAGTATTGAACCCTACGGACGAAGACTGGGATGCCAGTAAAGTTCATGTGCGTGTAAAGGCAGGCGTCCCAATACTTTTATTAATATAGTATATCTATATAGGTGTCCCAATACTTTTGGTAATATAGTGTATATAAAACACTTGCAGCAATTGCTCTCCCATGTCATATGTCAGTATGGGCGCCTAGTACATGCCCTCAGGGAAGGGAGCCCTGGTCCCCGGGGCAATCGGTGAGCCAAGATGCTCCTCCACCGAGTCTGTGTAGTCACCCTGGGACAGGAAATGTGTTCCTGGCAGGATCCCCGTACCCAAGGACTGCTCGGCTGCAATATATTAAATTTTTGTTCCCGAGTTCAGATGTGCTTTAACGAAGTGAGATGTAAATGGTTGAACGTTTTCCCATCATGTGTAGGTGGAAAGAGTTCTTTATTAGAGGAGTACAGAACAAATATCCCTTCATCCTGCGAGCCGCCTAAGGTCACATTCAGTCCAAGGCAATCTAATATTTTATGTACACTTTCATGAGCTGCATTTGATATATTTTAGAGGGTTTGAAAAGCTTCGCCGTTATGTATTTTTTTTTACACGCTAACTTTGTTTCTTCCCAATTCCTGCATTCTGAATCTCATAAAACACACAGAAGCCAGGAGTACCAGTGAAATGAAATCCGAGTGTGGTATGGAGAGAAAGCAGACTTCAGTGTATGGAAACTTCTGGAAGAAATCGCCAGAGACACTTGCCTGCCCTGTGGAAGAGCCAGGGTCCCCAAAGGGTTATGGGAACCTCTGAAGATGTCCACCTGCCCTGTATCAAGCCCAGGGTCCTCAGAGGGTTATGGGAACCTCTGAAGATGTCCACCTGCCCTGTATCAAGCCCAGGGTCCTCAGAGGGTTGTGGGAACCTCTGAAGATGTCCATCTGCCCTGTATCAAGCCCAGGGTCCCCAAAGGGTTATGGGAACCTCTGAAGATGTCCACCTGCCCTGTATCAAGCCCAGGGTCCTCAGAGGGTTATGGGAACCTCTGAAGATGTCCACCTGCCCTGTATCAAGCCCAGGGTCCTCAGAGGGTTGTGGGAACCTCTGAAGATGTCCACCTGCCCTGTATCAAGCCCAGGGGCCTCAGAGGGTTGTGGGAACCTCTGAAGATGTCCACCTGCCCTGTATCAAGCCCAGGGGCCTCAGAGGGTTGTGGGAACCTCTGAAGATGTCCACCTGCCCTGTATCAAGCCCAGGGGCCTCGGAGGGTTATAGGAACCCCTGAAGATGTCCACCTGCCCTGTATCAAGCTCAGGGGCCTCAGAGGGTTATGGGAACCTCTGAAGATGTCCACCTGCCCTGTATCAAGCCCAGGGGCCTCGGAGGGTTATAGGAACCCCTGAAGATGTCCACCTGCCCTGTATCAAACTCAGGGGCCTCAGAGGGTTGTGGGAACCTTGGAAGACTTTTACCTTCTCTTTGTCAGGGCCAGGGGCCCCATAGGGTTATGGAAACATCTGAAGATGTTCACTTGCCTTGTGAGACCCAGGGGTCCCAAAGGGCTGTGGGGACCTCTGAAGGCATTCACCTGCCCTGTGTCAGGACCAGGGGCCCCAAAGGGTCATGAAATCTTCAGAAGTCATTTCACATGGCCTGTGTCAGGGACAGGAGCCATAGAGGGCTTTGGGAACCTCTGAAGATGTTCACCTGCTCTGCGACAGGTCCAGGGGCCCCAGAGAGTCATAGAAAACTCTGAAGACATTCACCTGCCCCATGTCAGACTCCGGGGCCTCAGAGGGTCATGGGAACCTCTGAAGTTGTTCACCTGCCTTGTGTCAGGCACTGGAGCCCTGGAGCCCCAGAGATTGTGGGAACCTCTGAAGGTGTTTGCCTGCCCTATACCAGGTCCAGAAGCCCCAGAGTGATTTGGTGCCCTCTGAAGACATTCACCTGCCCTGTGTCAGGCTCAGGAGCCTCAGAGGGTTATGGGAACCTCTGAAGATGATCAGCTGCCTGTGTCAGGCTCAGAGGCCCCAGAGTGCTATGGGTCTGAAGGACTCAGAGGCATTGGGAATAATTGTTCATTATATTGCAATTAAAATGTGTATATATATATATATATATATATATATATATATATATATATATATTTAATTATAAATACACCCACATAGAGGAAGAGATAGCTGGCGGATTCAGCCATCACACACACAAACAGCAAGATGTTACCAATTCTTCTTCTCATTCTGTTTCCTCAAAAATCTCTCTCCATTTTGATAAACTAATGGAAGCAATTTGTAAACGTCTCTACATATTGTATTCTAGTTATGAATAACGAATCTTTTAGGATACATTCGCAACACAGCGTGTGCATTGCGCATACATAAACCGACGTGCATAGCGTCTGGCGGGCATGCAGCAGAATAATGTGGAAGTCCGTACCCCCCCCCCCCACACTACTAGCATGCACCCCAAATTTCCCCTCCTAGAACAAGTCTTACCCCCTGCTGCCCCCAAATTCCCCCTCCCCACACATATCCCCCATCTCCTCATGGTGTCGTCTCCCCTCACAATACTCTTCCAAATGAAACCAATGATGGGGAACTATTCCTCCCACTGACACCAATGATGGGGCACTATTCCTCCCACTGACACCAATGATGGGGCATTATTCACCCTACTATCAGATATTATGGGGCACTATTCCTCCCAATGACACTAGCAATGGGGCGCTATTCCATCTACTGACACCAATGACGAGGCACTATTCCTCCCACTGAACCAATGATGAAGCACTATTCCTCCCACTGACACCAATGATGGGGCACTATTCCTCCCACTGAACCAATGATGAGACACTATTCCTCCCACTGACACCAATGATGGGGCACTATTCCTCCCACTGAACCAATGATGAGACACTAATCCTCCCACTGACACCAATGATGGGACACTATTCCTCCCACTGACACTAACAATGGGGCACTATTCCTCCCACTGACACCAACAATGGGGCACTATTCCTCGCACTGACCCCAACAATGGGGCACTATTTCTCCCACTGATACCAATGATGATGCACTATTCCTCCCACTGTCACCAACAATGGGGCACTATTCCTCCCACTGACACCAATGATGGGGCACTATTCCTCCCACTGCTACCAACAATGGGGCACTATTCCTCCCACTGATACCAATGATGATGCACTATTCCTCCCATTGTCACCAACAATGGGGCACTATTCCTCCCACTGACACCAATGATGGGACACTATTCCTCCCACTGATACCAATGATGGGGCACTATTCCTCCCACTGACACCAACAATGGGGCACTATTCCTCCCACTGACACCAACGATGGGGCACTATTCCTCCCACTGATACCAACAATGGGGCACTATTCCCCCTACTGTCACAAATGATGAGGCACTATTCCTCCCAATGGCACCAACAATGGGGCACTATTCTATCTACTGACACCAATGATGGGGCACTATACCTCCCACTGACACCAATGATGATGCACGGTTTATCCCCACTAATACCGGGTTATTTTCTTCTCCCATTGGCCACAATCTGGCTCTCCTACAGTTTGAAGAACAATAAACTGGCCCTCTGCTCAGAAAGGCCCCTGCATGTAGCACATTATGATGTGATAAGTGTAGAACACGTCATGCTGCAGTTAATCAGTATCTGTCAGTTGTATCCTCCCCTTTTCTTATCCCCGATGTATGAATATCCATGGAAATAGAACAAGTCAAAGGCTGTAGAATTCCGGACCGGTGCCCCCTGGTTTGCCGATTTCTGCATCTCTCCTATATAATGGTTTTTTTTTTTTTGTTTTTTTTTTTGCACGCTCACCCGGAACGTTGCGTTCTTTTATTCCGGGACGCAGTTCTGCCATCTGCTGGTTTCCGACGGGAAGGCGCGAGAATCCTTATCGGCTCATTCTGCATTCTGATAATTAGACACCAGAAAATGAGGTTTATTCTAAGCAGGTTGATGCAGCTTCGCAGGTTTGCATTTATAGGTTTGGATTTACAGATGGCGTTCGGGCTCACAGCGGAAAACGCTGCGTCACAAACACATTTTTTTTTCCCTGCGCAGGCTGCCGCCGTGTTTGTTTTAATATATGCTCGGCTAGTTATACACAGTTTTAATTATTTGGCGACATGCATTTTATCACAATACATCCCTCCTTCCTCGTTTTATTTTTTTTTTGCTTGTTTTTTTTTTTTTTTTTTCCACCTTGTTCTGCTTATCAGAAATTAATAGCAACACAGGAAGAGCAATTAAGGAAGAGAAAACGTGCGCTCGGCGGCATTTAGAATTAGCTAGAGGACAAAGAAACATCTTCAATAATGGAAGCGGCTAGAAAGGTCATAGTTTTAGCAATGGAAGGGTAAGAGTGATGGGCGACTCCCTTCAATAACTGGAGACATTTGCCGGGTGACCAAGCTTTTTTTTTTTTTTGCACACCTGACTACATTAGTGCCCCACCGCAAGGTGTCATCTTAAAGCTCAACTCCGGGAAAATCAAATGTCTAAATCCATTGGTCATATGTGTTCTGGAACCTTCTTATGCTTTGTGTATTTCTCCCAGATCTGTGCAGTCATCCAGTGTGAGACTTCCTGTAATAAAAAGACCGCCCACTCTTCCCTCTCTTCTTGTGCAGGGTGATTGGTCTCGTCTCCGCCCCCCTCCTGTCGTTTTCTGCAGGAGGTCTGTAGTGGGCGGGGCCTGCTGGGTCTCTTCCACAGCTCTCGATCACTGCACAGCCTATATACAGCACAAGGATGGTGTCACCGCTACATTTAGAAGTTAATATCTGGGTTTGCAAAGATATTTGGTGCACACAACATGGATTTCTATCCTTTGTGGCCATTAGGGTTGTAAACTGAATTCTGGATAAATGGTTTAATGACAAAATAATGACAAAATAAGAGTAATCACTGGTAAAAGTGATGAGTGGTGTGGCTTCCTTCGCTGCCTATAGACAAATCATGGTAATAGTGATGAGTGGGGTGGTTTCCTTTGTTGCCTAAAGACAAGTCATGGTAAGAGTGATGAGTGAGGTGGCTTCCTTCGCTGCCTATAGACAAATCATGGTAAGAGTGATGAGTGAGGTGGCTTCCTTCGTTGCCTATAGACAAATCATGGTAATAGTGATGAGTGGGGTGGTTTCCTTTGTTGCCTAAAGACAAGTCATGGTAAGAGTGATGAGTGAGGTGGCTTCCTTCGAAGCCTATGGACAAGTCATGGTAAGAGATGAGTAGAATAGCAGAAGTTGCCTTCTTCGATACCTATAGACCAGTCATGGTAATAGTGATAAGTGGTGTGGCTTCCTTCAAGGCCTATTGACAAGCCATGGCAATAGTGATGAGTTCTGTGGCTTTCTTCCATGCCTATAGACAAGTGATGGTAAGAGTGATGGGTAGTGTGGCTTCCTTCGCTGCCTATAGACAAGTGATGGTAAGAGTGATGAGTGAGGTGGCTTCCTTCAATGTCTATAGACAAGTCATGGTAATAGTGAGGCGTTAGTGGCATGGTTTCCTTCAATGCCTACAGATAAACATAGCAATAAGGATGAGTGGTGTGGCTTCCTTTGATGTCCATAGAGGAGTCATGGTAAAAGTGATGAGTGGTGTGGCTTTCTTCGCTGCGTATAGACAAGTCATGGTAAGAGAGATGAGTGGGGTGGCCTTCTTCGATACCTATAGACAAGTCATAGTAATAGTGATATGTGGTGTGGCTTCCTTCACTGCCTATAGACAAGCCATGGTAAGTGTGATGAGTGGGGTGGCATCCTTCGAGGCCTATTGACAAGCCATGGCAATGGACAAGTCATGGTAAGAGATGAGTAGAATAGCAGAAGTTGCCTTCTTCGATACCTATAGACCAGTCATGGTAATAGTGATAAGTGGTGTGGCTTCCTTCAAGGCCTATTGACAAGCCATGGCAATAGTGATGAGTTCTGTGGCTTCCTTCCATGCCTATAGACAAGTGATGGTAAGAGTGATGGGTGGTGTGGCTTCCTTCGCTGCCTATAGACAAGTCATGGCAATAGTGATGAGTGGGATGCCTTCCTTTGCTGCCTATAGACAAGTCATGGTAATAGTGATGAGAGAGGTGGCTTCCTTCAATAGCTATAGACAAGTAATGGTAAGAGTGATGGAGTGGGGTGGCTTCTTTCGATGCCTACAGACAAGTCAAGATAAGAGTGATGAGTGGGGTGGCTTCCCTGGATGCCTATAGACAAGTCAAGGTAAGAGTGAGGAGTGCAGTGGCTTCCTTCAATGCCTATAGACAAGTTATGGTAATAGGGATGCATGGGATGGCTTCCTTCGATACCTATCGACAAGTCATGGTGGTAATAATGATGACTGGGCTGGCTTCCTTTGTTGCCAATAGACAAGTCATGGTAAGAGTGGTGAGGGAGGTTGTCTTCTTCGATACCTATAGACAAGTCATGGTAAGAGTGGTGAGGGAGGTTGTCTTCTTCGATACCTATAGACAAGTTGTGGTAAGAGTGATGAGTGGGGTGGCTTCCTTCCATGCCAATAGACAAGCCATGGTAAGTGTGATGAGTGGGGTGGCATCCTTCGAGGCCTATTGACAAGCCATGGCAATAGTGATGAGTTCTATGGCTTCCTTCGATGCCCATAGACAAGTGATGAGTGGTGTGGTGCGGCTTCCTTCAATGTCTATAGACAAGTCACAGTAAAGGTCCATACACACGATCAGACTTTTCGACAACAACGGTCCGAAGGACCTGTTTTAATCGGACAATCCGACCGTCTGTATGCTCCATCGGACAATTGTTTTTGGTTTTTCAACGGACAAATGTTCACTGTGCATGCTCTCAAACTTTGACAACAAATGTCCGATAGAGGATAATCCGATCGTGTGTACACAAGTCCATCAGACCAAAGTCCAAAGTACAAACACGCATGCTCAGAACCAATGCTAAACATCAGCCAACAATAACAGAAGTTGCCCAAAGGGTGGCAGTAAAGAGCTGAAAAACCATGTGATTTGGTGAAAGTTGGCTGAAAATGTTCTGCCGTGAGTATGCAGAACAAGTTCACGGCCAACGCCCCTTCGGACAAAAATCCACAGAAAAGTATGATGGAAGTCCGATCGTGTGTACAAGGCTTAAGAGTGGTGCAAAACAAGCACGCTGGCTGAACTAAGTAGTGCCGTCACAGTGTTCCTTTCAGGAACTCATGCGTGCAGTAGAAAAGGATTAAATATTTCCTTCCACCAATATGGTTGTGCCTGGACTGAAGTTCTCAGCGTGGTGAGAACATCTCTAAAGGACATGTAACAAAATGGTAATTTCCACATAATCAAGCAACAGCCCTTCAAGAGAATTATTTAATCTCCCCCTCTGCTCTGTGTGCACATCCCTCTGCTTATGATAATCTGTTTTGAAAGCTGAAGATGTGATAAAAACTTCCTTATCCCTTTTTAATCCTTTAGATTTTATCACTTAAGGCTGATTACTGGTCTGTGTACATCGTAACACCGGTGGTGGTCATTGTGGCAGGACAAAGTCGATCACTCATATTCAATATTGGTTCTTTTCTTATCCAAAAAAAGAAGAAGGCGAGCAATGAATTCAGCATAGGAAGCACGCTAAACAGAGATGTACGAACTTTCCTGGGAGAGTGAAAGACATTTCTGATTACTTGCCATATCTTCACCTAAATGAGATGATAGAATATCAATAGACGCTATACACAATTGTACTTATGTAAATTGAGTCTGCATTGTATATTTAATAAAGGGATTCTCTGTGTTGTTACAGTAAAGTCTACCCGACTGTCATTTTCAAATGCAGCTTTTATAATTTTGCATGTTTGATCTTTTGTATGTTCTGAGAGGCACCGTCTTGCGGGATTGTGGGCACGGTATATCTGGCACTTGGGTTCCTCATACACATGGTGAGGGGCTACGGGGTTTGTGATTGATGTTAAGAAAAACAAACCTTTTGTTTTGTCAGAATATTCGTAGGTTCTGTTCGGGGTCCTGGAGATCTTTGGTGGGATAAAGCCTCCAAGTCCTAGGAGCACATGGAAGCTGGAGGCCTGGAGCTCATTATTGGTATATGGGCGCTGTACCAAAAGCGAGGCAAAAGTGGGCAAAACATTTATATGAACTTACATAGGTGCTTCAAATTTCACATGTTGGTAGAGTAGCTTTTCCTCTACAGTAACTCTTCTTCTCCTTTTTCCTTGCACATAAATAATGGATTCAATTTCGAACAGAAGCAAAGTGCCCTCATTAAGTTCTTAATAAAGGAGGGATGCAGGCTGTCCAACATCCACAGAAGGCTACAGAAGGCTACAGAAGGTTTATGGAGATGACACACCAAGGCAAGAGTCACCAATGACAAGACAAAGACATTGCTCCCATCAATGGTGTCATCTCAGTAAACATTGTGTAGCCTTTGACAATAGCAACACACAGAGATGGATGAACAAGTGTGTAGCAGAGTCTTTAACCTCTTCCAGTCTAATGAGGACCTCCAAGGCCAAAGATAGCCGACATCCTCCTGTAAGTAGTGGGTTGTGAGGCATAATGGGTGCAAGGTGTAAGTTATTGGGCGCCAGACACTTCTTGAATGCAAGAGAGATGTTTGTATCCAGAGGCGGCTCTAGACTTTGTGAGGCCTTAGGCAAAACTTAGACATGAGGCCCCACTCACTCCCATAATGGGAAAAAAAATTCAAGGGATGAAAATGAACTGTATTAGGAGATTACAGTATAGGGGATTGGACAGTACAGGGGGTAGGTGAGTGGGCATAATAAAGATATATTTTCCTCAAGCAGAGCTGCACAGGGAAGCTGCTCTCACAGATCCTACCTATTCTGGTAGGCTGTCACAAAGAGAGAAAAGGAAGGAAGGAAAGAGAAGGAAAGAGAAGGAAAGAGAAGGAAAGAGAAGAAAGAAAGAAAGAAGGAAAGAAGGAAAGAAGGAAAGAAGGAAGGAAAGAAGGAAAGAAAGAAAGATGGAAGGAAAGAAAGAAAGAAAGAGAAAGAAAGATGGAAGGAAAGAAAGATGGAAGGAAAGAAAGATGGAAGGAAAGAAAGATGGAAGGAAAGAAAGAAAGAGAAAGAAAGAGAAAGAAAGAGAAAGAAAGAGAAAGAAAGAAAGAGAAAGAAAGAAAGAAAGAAAGAAAGAAAGAAAGAAAGAAAGAAAGAAAGAAAGAAAGAAAGAAAGAAAGAAAGAAAGAAAGAAAGAAAAAGAAAGAAAGAAAGATGGAAGGAAAGAAAGAAAGAGAAAGAAAGATGGAAAGAAAGAAAGAAAGAGAAAGAAAGATGGAAGGAAAGAAAGAAAGAGAAAGAAAGATGGAAGGAAAGAAAGAAAGAGAAAGAAAGAAAGAAAGAAAGATGGAAGGAACGAAAGAAAGAAAGATGGAAGGAAAGAAAGATGGAAGGAACGAAAGAAAGAAAGATGGAAGGAACAAAAGAAAGATGGCAGGAACGAAAGAAAGAGAAAGAAAGATGGAAGGAAAGAAAGAAAGAGAAAGAAAGATGGAAGGAAAGAAAGAAAGAGAAAGAAAGATGGAAGGAAAGAAAGAACGAGAAAGAAAGATGGAAGGAAAGAAAGAAAGAGAAAGAAAGATGGAAGGAAAGAAAGAAAGAAAGATGGAAGGAAAGAAAGAAAGAAAGAAAGAGAAAGAAAGATGGAAGGAAAGAAAGAAAGATGGAAGGAAAGAAAGAAAGTAAGAGAAAGAAAGATGGAAGGAAAGAAAGAAAGAAAGAGAAAGAAAGATGGAAGGAAAGAAAGATGGAAGGAAAGAAAGATGGAAGGAAAGAAAGATGGAAGGAAAGAAAGAAAGAGAAAGAAAGATGGAAGGAAAGAAAGAAAGAGAAAGAAAGATGGAAGGAAAGAAAGAAAGAGAAAGAAAGATGGAAGGAAAGAAAGAAAGAGAAAGAAAGAAAGAAAGAAAGAAAGAGAAAGAAAGAAAGAAAGAAAGAAAGAAAGAAAGAAAGAAAGAAAGAAAGAAAGAAAGAAAGAAAGAAAGAAAGAAAGAAAGAAAGATGGAAGGAAAGAAAGAGAAAGAAAGATGGAAGGAAAGAAAGAAAGATGGAAGGAAAGAAAGAAAGAAAGAAAGAGAAAGAAAGATGGAAGGAAAGAAAGAAAGAAAGAGAAAGAAAGATGGAAGGAAAGAAAGATGGAAGGAAAGAAAGATGGAAGGAAAGAAAGATGGAAGGAAAGAAAGAAAGAGAAAGAAAGATGGAAGGAAAGAAAGAAAGAGAAAGAAAGATGGAAGGAAAGAAAGAAAGAGAAAGAAAGATGGAAGGAAAGAAAGAAAGAGAAAGAAAGAAAGAAAGAAAGAGAAAGAAAGAAAGAAAGAAAGAAAGAAAGAAAGAAAGAAAGAAAGAAAGAAAGAAAGAAAGAAAGAAAGAAAGAAAGAAAGAAAGATGGAAGGAAAGAAAGAGAAAGAAAGATGGAAGGAAAGAAAGAAAGATGGAAGGAAAGAAAGAAAGAAAGAAAGAGAAAGAAAGATGGAAGGAAAGAAAGAAAGAAAGAGAAAGAAAGATGGAAGGAAAGAAAGAAAGAAAGATGGAAGGAAAGAAAGAAAGAAAGAAAGAAAGAGAAAGAAAGATGGAAGGAAAGAAAGAAAGATGGAAGGAAAGAAAGAAAGAAAGAAAGAGAAAGAAAGATGGAAGGAAAGACAGAAAGAAATAGAAAGAAAGATGGAAGGAAAGAAAGAAAGATGGAAGGAAAGAAAGAAAGAAAGAAAGAAAGAAAGAAAGAAAGAAAGAAAGAAAGAAAGGAAGAAAGAAAGAAAGGAAGAAAGAGAAAGAAAGATGGAAGGAAAGGAAGAAAGAGAAAGAAAGATGGAAGGAAAGGAAGAAAGAGAAAGAAGGATGGAGAGAAAGATAGATAGATAGATAGATAGATAGAAGGAAAGAGAAAGAAAGAAAGAAAGAAAGAAAGAAAGAAAGAAAGAAAGAAAGAAAGAAAGAGAAAGATGGAAGGAACGAAAGAAAGATGGAAGGAACGAAAGAAAGAAAGAAAGATGGAAAGATAGATAGATAGATAGATAGATAGATAGATAGATAGATAGATAGATAGATAGATAGATAGAAAGAGAAAGAAAGATGGAAGGAAAGAAAGAAAGAAAGAAAGAAAGAAAGAAAGAAAGAAAGAAAGAAAGATAGAAAGAAAGATAGATAGATAGAAAGATAGATGGAAGGCATAGGCGTGCACACGGGGTGTGCCGGGTGTGCCGGGGCACACCCTAATCGCCATGCTGTCTCCCGAGATTCGCTGTCAAATGTTCCATCCAAGCGCTGTGTGGCCCGCGCTGCCTGTGAATCACATTCACATACAGCAGATCCGATCGTGAGGAGAGAGCCGCTCACTGTGTGTAAAACTGCTTGCAGGGAGAGAGGAGCTGTCAAAAGTCTGAAGTGATGTCGGGGATGGGCGGGACCGAACAGCCATCAAACACCAGCCAATGGGATGTGGTCTGGGCGGGCCGCTACATGTATGTGGCCCCGCCCCCTTTCTTAGACAGCCCAATCATTGGCTGTTTGATAGCTGCTCGGTCCCGCCCCTCCCCCGACATCGCCCCTGAGTTGTGACAGCTGGTCTTCACACTGCATGCAGATACATTACATCATGACAGTTTCACACACCAAGCTCTTGCCACGATCTACTGCATGTAAAGCTCCTCTCCTCTGTCAGTGTCAATGAGTGCTGCTGCCCATTAGTTGAAATTTCTGCTGCCAATCAGTGCCAATAAGTGATGCCCATCAGTGCCAATCACTGCTGCCCATCGGTGCCAATCACTGCTGCCCATCGGTGCCAAACATTGCTGCCCATCAGTGCCAAACAGTGCTGCCCATCAGTGCCAATCAATACTGTCAACCAGTGCCCATCACTGCTGCCCATCAGTGCCAATCAGTGCTGCCCATCAGTGCCCACCACTGCTGCCCATCAGTGCCAATCAGTGCCGCCAGTCAGTGCCGCCAGTCAGTGCTGCCAATCAGTGCCCATCAGTGCTGCCAATCAAGGCTGTCTATCAGTGCTGCCTATAAGTGCCAATCAGTGCCGCTATCAATGCCAATCAGTGCTGTCTATCAGTGCCGCTATCAGTGCCGCTATCAGTGCCAATCAGCGCTGCCCATCAGTTCTGCCTATCATTGCCACTATCAGTGCCAATCAGCGCTGCCCATCAGTGCCAATCAATGCTGCCAATCAGTGCTGCCTATCAGTGCTGTTATCGGTGCCAATCAATGTTGCCAATCAGTGCCCATGAGTGCTGCCTATCAGTGCCCATCAGTGCTGCCTATCGGTGCTGCTTTCAGTGCCAATCAGTACTGCCCATCCATGCCAATCAATGCTGCCAGTGCCCATGAGTGCTGCCTATCAGTTCCAATCAGTGCCCATGTGTGCTGCAAATCAGTGCCGCTTAGTGCTGCCTATCAGTGCCACTCAGAGCTGCCAGTCAGTGCTGCCTATCAGTGCCTCCTATCAGTGCCAATCAGTGCTGCCCATCAGTGCTGCCAATTACTGCCCATAAATGCTGCCAATCAGTGCAGCCTATCAATGCCAATCAGTCCCCATCAGTGCACTGAGTGCAGGGATAGGAAGCTGAAGTCTGCAGCCAGGCACATTGTTCATGGGGGGGGCACAACTGAAATGTGTTAATGTTTATTAATGCCACATGCCGATCTTTAGTATAATACGTAATCACCACACTACTATTAACAATAAACTACTGGAGGTCAAATAAAAAAGTGTCAGTAGAAGGCCGGCCGCTAAGCACTGTTATGTGTTCCCACACCACAAAAAAAAAAATTGCAGCGCTAACTTACTGATCAATAACTTAACAATAAGAACCCTCTAATGTATGGAAATCTCAATAAATGGCAATATTACCACAATACCGGTGATATGTAACGTCACATATAATACACATCAAACTGAAAAAATAAATAAAAAATCAAACTTAGCAGGGATGGTGGAAACCCCTCCTATAGATATTTGCCATACAGATTAACTACAAGTGCAATATATAACAGTGATATGTGATTTCACATGTAATACACATCAAAATGATAATAAGACATCTTTTTTTTTTTACTTAGCAGGGATGGTGGAAACCCCTCTACAGATAATTGCAATACAAATTAACTTCAAGTGCAACAACTTTTTAGTTGGCAGGTTCCCATCATTACAGCACTTTGGAATTTTTATTTTTTAGATTGTTACACTTTTTTATGTTTTAGTTACTCTTATAATGTGAATTTTTGCACTTGAAGTTTAATTTTCCTCCAACCCAATCTTGCTCATCCATGTCTTTATGGACCTTGCTTTGTGCACTGGTGGGCAATCATGTTGGAACAGGAAGGGGGCCATCTCCAAACTGTTCCCACAAATTTGGGAGCATGAAATTGTCCAAAATGTCTTGGTATGATGACGCCTTAAGGGTTCCCTTCACTGGAACTAAGGGGCCAAGTCCAAACCCTGAAAAACAACCCCCCACCATAATCCCCCCCCCCCACACCATAATCCCCCCCCCACACCATAATCCCCCCCACACCATAATCCTCCCTCCATCAAATGATTTGGACCAGTGCACAAAGCAAGGTCCATAAAGACATGGATGAGCGAGTTTGGCTTGGAGGAACATGACTTGCCTGCACAGAGTCCTGACCTCAACCCGAAAGAACACCTTTGGGATGAATTAGAGCGGAGACTGTGAGCCAGGCCTTCTCATCCAACATCAGTGCCTGACCTCACAAATGCACTTCTGGAAGAATGATCAAACATTCCCATAGACACACTCCTAAACCTTGTGGACAGCCTTCCCAGAAGAGTTGAAGCTGTTATAGCTGCAAAGGGTGAGCCAACTCAATATTGAACCCTACGGACTAAGACTGGAATACCATTAAAGTTCATGTGTGTGTACTTTTGACATTATAGTGTGTATGTATGTATATATATATATATATATATATATATATATATATATATATATATATATATATATATATATATATATATACACACATATACACACACACACACGCGCGCGCATGTGTGTTTTACCTCTGGGGTGCACACCCTTATGCAATAGGCTGCGCACGCCTATGATGGAAGGAAAGAAAGAAAGAGAGGGGGATGGAGAAAGAAGGGAAGGAAGAGCATCCCCTGCATCAGTGTACTCACTGGGAGGAAGGAGGGACTGGATGGATGGATCAGACTCTCCTTTTCTCTTTGCTGGGCTTCAGCATGAATCTTCCCGCCCACACATCCCCTTCTCTGAGGCAGAGCAGAGAACACTGCCGAGGAGAGTGGGCGGGGCAGACACAGGAGGAGAGGGCGGGAGGAGGAGGAGCAGAAGCTCTCTCTCCTCTTCTGTCTGGCTGTGCGGGCAGCAGGGGGGAGGGGGGAGATCTGTCAGAGCAGGCTCTACTGAGCGGCTCTCCCTCCCTGTCTGTGATCCGGAGATGTATGTGAGCTCCGATCACACATGTCTCACTCGCCGTCTGTTATCTCTCCCTGTAGCAGGGCGAGGAGACTCAAAGAGGCGGCTCTCTAATTAGGTAAACTAGCCAGCTGTGCGAGGCCCCTGTGACTGCGAGGCCTGAGGCCACCGCCTATTTCGCCTAATTAGAGAGCCGCCTCTGTTTGTATCTTTTACAGTCTCTCTCTTATGAGGGAAAGAGGGTAAGGGCCAGGACACCCTTAAGCAGTTGCAATTTCAATTGGCAGACGCCAAGACTTCAATAGGAGGACAGCCGTGCAGGGAAAGGCCCCAGCAAGGTGCCACATCTGCACGTGCAGGATTGCTGTCTCCTATGGTAACAGTCTAACAGTTCTTAACACAAATCGTAACAGTTCTCTCAGCTTCACTACAACTTCCACTTGTAGTTCTTCAGCCCCTAGAACTCCTGGTCTCTCACTGGACCCTCCGATTCACGGACTCTGAATCCTTAGAGCTCCTCAAAGCTTTGCAGTGGTATCTCCCTCAAGCGTAACCCACGCTTCCCTGCTGGGTCTCTAGCCTGGCACTCCAGATACTTCTCAAGCTTCACCCCTGCTAACCGGTTCGGTCCCTGGCTTGACTCACAAGGCTGCTCTGCAAGCGTCACCTCCATTAGTTGGGTCCCCGACTTGATCACCACCTGAAGTTTCTCGATTCTCCACCGTGCCCGTGCGGTGAGAATGCTGCTCCGGTACTTGTTTCAGTTACTCACTGTGGTCCCTTCCCTGGTAATAAGGTGGTTGGTCCCTTTGTGGCAACAGTTCCCCTTCTACCTCTGACCACCGACCACTCTCCAGCCGGCAGAACCGTCACTTCTGGTTGGACTGCAAGCTGCAATCCCAACCCTGCCCTGCCCTGCCCTCTTACTTCTTGGATAGGCCCTCACACAGCCCGGCAGCCAGATGTCCCCGGGATAGGCCCAATCCCCAGCCTAGCAGCCCGGGGCGTACGAGACACGTCCACCCAGACAGCCAATCAGGTGGCACAGAACCTAGATCACCTGACTCCACCTGAATATATAGGCTCTCCCAGCAGGCTAAAGGATTCAAGAAAACCCCTACCCATTGGCTGAGATACCCCATATACCCATAACCTGACCTTGAGTTATCCTTCTCATATCTAGTACCACCAAGTACCCAGCCACCTAGTGGTAGAAGAGAAAAGTGCAACAAGGTCAAACTTAGAGAGAAATCAATGGATCTCTAACAATTGACTAAGGTAACTACTCCTGGCAAGCATATCTGTGGGGAGCATCCTTGACTAAACCCCAGGGTGCTACAAGTGTAAAGAAGGGAAACTCAGTATTGAAGACAAACCATGCAATTGGAGCTCATCAACTGACACGAATCGTCAGCGAGTGGATGAATTGAATCACAAGGACAGATGAAGAGACCGAACAAGAATCTGAAAAACGATCCACAGTCACCATAAGCATACACAAGCACACACATCCTTGGCATCAAATCTGGCGATTGGAAAATTTGGCTGGTCAGTGGTCCACCATCAACAGCACAACCCAGATTTAGCACCCTCTGATGTCCAAAGATTAAACTGAGTCTTAGAGGACAATTTGATGAGACAGGCGAGGTCAAGGTGGATGTGAAGAAGTAGGTACCTCAGTGCACACCTGATTTTTTTTTTTGTTTTCAATCTTAGTTTATTTTCAAAAGTAAGAACACAAAGAATATAACAGAAAAATACCATTCTTTACAGTTTGGCAACACATATAGTATACATAGAATAGTGAGGTGTACTTTACCCATGTATAAACAGGAGTGATCATTTTAACATACAGCTTTCGGTGAACTACTGGTATATCATATTGTATATTGAAATCTTTATTCTAAGAGAGGAATAATATGCGGGTGGGGGCCAACATATAATCAACCTTGTAGTTTCGCGGGTTGGTGTTATCTGAGGGTTCCCTCTCAACGAATTAGACTGCTGTAGAAGTCTTTTATTCACCTATTATAGATAATCAAGTCATTTAGCTAGTCCAAAGATATGATCTTTAACTATATATGTGAGTGGTCGGTTCAGTACTTAACAAAGAGGAGACAGAAAAAGTCAGAAATAAGAACGTGAGTAGAAGTGTGGGATGGTACCTGAGGCACCAGGCACTCCAGCATGGCTAATCGGCGGGTAAGGGTGGGGTATCTCTGACCCAAAGGGAAAACTCATCAGAATAGCGAAACATGGACCATGAGGTCCAGGTGGCGGTAAACTGCTCCTCCTTTCCCACTTCCTCCGCCAACAGGCGCTCCAGATCTCTTATCTGGTCCACTTCAACCACCAATTCTCCCAAGGAAGGCACATCTGTCGTTTTCCAATGTCGGGGGATCACTGTCCTAACTGCTGCCAGAAAGTGGCGCAGTACATCTTTTTTAATCGACTTGAGGGGGCCTGGGAGTATAGATAATAGGGCTATCTCTGGTGTGGGTTTGATTGATGTCGCCATCAGCCTGCTGTAAAGATCAAAGACCTTTTGCCATAGTTTCCAGATTGGAGGGCAAGCCCACCAGATGTGAAGCATTGTCCCGCTAGAGGACAGGCATCTCCAACACACGTCTGTCAAAGAGGGGTTAAACTTTTTAATATCTACTGGGCATCTGTACCACCTCGTTAATAATTTAAACCCTTTTTCTTGGTTCTTGGTTGCCAGGGAAATCCTATGCGTTAGGATAAAGCTTTTTTGCCAATCAGTGGGGGAGATGGAGTGTTGCAGCTCCGCTTCCCATTTCTGTGTATATGTTGGAAGGTCAGGGGCATATTCGTTCAGTAGTAGGGAATACAACAGTGATACTACATGTATTGGTGGGTCTGGTTGTAAAAGCAGTTCGTCAAAGTCTGATGGGTCGGCCAGTATCTCTGAGATGGATGAGAAAGTGCGTATGTATGACGTTATTTGACCCCTTTGTAACCACATTGTTGAGGTCCCTAATTCCGTCCGAGAGGGTATGTCCGTTCTCAAGGATGGGTCAGCGCGTAAGACCTGTGCTAAACGTCTATGGCTATCCCTACTCCAGGGTCCAAATCTTAACTTGTTCGCTGCTGGGGGGAAAGCCGGAGTCCCGAAGAGAGGGGTCATTGGGCCCTGGATTTTAGACAATTTACTCGCTGAGATCATGCGGTCCCAAATCTGGAGAGTTTGGCGAGTAAGAGCAGTGGAGAATAAGCCGTCCCCACGCCCAGCCATAGGGGTCCACGGCAGGGCGCAAAGATCAGCCTCATTAAGATATTTCTCTAGTTGAACCCAAAGTTTGGAGGAAGAGTGGTGGAACCAATCCACTATACGCACGAGTACCGCTGCCTTATGGTATATAGAGGCATCTGGGACCCCCGCACCCCCCCTGACTTTCGGGAGAATCATTGTGTCATGTTTTATCCTGGGGCGACGTCCCTGCCATATAAATTTAGAGAAGATCTGACGGAGCCTTTTGAAGAACGAGGTGGGGATATAGATAGGAATGGTCTGGAAAAGGTATAAGAATCGAGGGAGAACATCCATCTTCAAGACATTCACCCTACCCAGCCAGGAGAGCTGTTTAGAGGCATATGTGGTCAGATCCGCTTGAGTTCTGGTAAGTAAAGGGGTGAAGTTGCTGGAGAATAGTTGGGATGAGACTGTTGGAATATGGATTCCTAGATAGCGGATAGATGTGGAGCTTGTCTTAAAAGGGAAGGAAGTCGTAAGCTGTTGTAGAGCCGCTGTTGGGAGTGAAATGTTGAGGATTTCTGACTTATTTAGATTAACTTTAAAATTACTAACCTCTCCATACCTCTGAAACTCCTGCATAATGGAGGGTAGAGAAATTTGTGGTTGGGTTACAAATATGAGTAGATCATCAGCAAATAGGGCAATTTTAGTGTGTAGTGGGCCTACTCTAACGCCATGTATGGCCGGATTGTTTCTAAGGGCAATGGCTAGGTGTTCCATGACAATTACATAAAGAATGGGGGACAAGGGGCACCCCTGCCGCGTTCCGTTGTGTATAGTAAACTTAGGGGATAGGGAGCCGTTTAGTCTAATCCTAGCGGAAGGAGATGTGTAGAGGGACATTATTCTGGAGATCATGTTTTGGCCTAGACCTAGTTGTTGTAATGATAAGCGGAGAAATTGCCAGTCGACACGGTCGAAGGCTTTTTCCGCATCGACTGTGAGAAGGCACAATGGGATATTGTGGGCCCGAGCATAATCCGCAATGAGGAGTGTTTTTAGGGTGTTGTCACGCGCCTCCCTTCCACTCACAAAGCCAACCTGATCTAGGTGTATTAAACGGGGTAACAATGGTTGCAACTAGGGTTGTCCCGATACCACTTTTTTAGGACCGAGTACAAGTACCGATACTTTTTTTCAAGTACTCGCCGATACCGATTACCGATACTTTTTTTTTATGTCACGTGACAGTTTTTTTTTTTTTTAACAATGCTTTCTTTTTTTTCGGGGGGGGGGGGGGGGGGGTGAACGGTGTCTGTGTGTTTTTTTTTAATTAACAATTTTTATTTTTTACAATAATAATTTTTTTATTCATTTTTGCAATATTTTTTTATTTTTTTTTTTAAATCAGCCCTGTTGGGGGGCTTTGGTGAGATATCAGGGGTCTTAACAGACCTCTGATATCTCCCCCTTGAGACAGAGAAATAGACTGAGGATAGAGATTCCCCAGTCCCTTTCTCTGCAGCGTCAGCTGCACTGAGAATGAATGGAGAGAAGTCAGCGGCTCCTCTCCATTCATAAACTGACACATTGTAATCACAGGAGATTACAATGTATCAGTTATATGAATGGACAGAGTCACCTGACTCTGTCCATTCACAAAGGAAGGAGGAGGGGGACGGCGGACCGGAGGGGACAGCGGAGAGGCAGAGGAACGGAGGAACGGAACGGAGGGGGACAGAGAAGGAGAGGGGGACGGAGGAACGGAACGGAGGGGACAGCGGAGAGGCAGAGGAACGGAGGAACGGAACGGAGGGGGACAGAGAAGGAGAGGGGGACGGAGGAACGGAACGGAGGGGACAGCGGAGAGGCAGAGGAACGGAGGAACGGAACGGAGGGGACAGATAAGGAGAGGGGGGCAGAGGAACGGAACGGAGGGGACAGCGGAGAGGCAGAGGAACGGAGGAACGGAACGGAGGGGACAGAGAAGGAGAGGGGGACGGAGGAGCGGAACGGAGGGAGACAGAGGAGAGGGGGACAGAGGAACAGAGGGGGCATGGAGGAGGATGCAGTGACAGTCAGCGGTGATCGCGTGGGGAAGTTACAAGCACCGATCACCGCTGTATGTCACTGAAAGCCGCGGGGGGAATCTTGTAACTCCCCCACACGCCGATCACCGCTGACTGTCATAGTATCGGCGGAAGCATCGGGAGCATTTGCCCGAGTACAAGTACTTGGGTAAATGCTCGGTATCGGTGCCGATACCGATACTAGTATCGGTATCGGGACAACCCTAGTTGCAACCTATTAGCTAAAATTTTTGCGTACACCTTTAGATCTACTCCTATTAGCGAAATAGGTCGGTAATTAGCGCAAACATTCAGGTCTTTGTCTGGTTTGGGGATGAGGGTAATATGTGCCTCTAAGGTTTGTGGTGGGAACACTGATCGTTCAAAGATGGAGTTAAATACTTTTGTCAAGAAGGGAGTAAGAAGGGTAGCAAATTGTTTATAGAATTTCGGAGTAAAGCCATCAGGACCCGGGCTTTTACCAGATGGGGTAGAAGTAATGGCACGGGCAACCTCGTCTTCCGAAATCGGGGCCTCAAGGTCCTCTATCGTCTCGCCATCTAGAGTGGGTAATGCAGTTTGCTCGATGTATAAGGCTTGTGTTTCCGCTGTAGTGAGGGGAGGATCAGTGGAGCTCGCTGCAGGTATATTATATAGGGATTGATAAAAGTCCCGGAACACCTGTCCCATCTCGGAAGGTGATGAAACAGTTTTCCCAGAGCTGTCCCGTATATGAGGTATAAAGGAGTTAGGTTGTTTGGTGTGGAGGGTGCGAGCCAGGGATCTACCACATTTATCTCTAAATTTATATTGATGAAAAGCTAGTTTGTTCGCAAACGTGCGGGCTGATGCCTCATATAACTCTCTAAGCTGGGTGCGAGCAGAAGAAACCTCCGTAAGCAGTTCAACCGTCGGGGAGCGTTTATGAGTAGTTTCTAGTGTCCTTAGCTTATGTACTGCCGTAACTATCGCAGTTGAACGTTCTTTTTTCATGCGAGCACCCATCTGAATAAACCTACCCCGTAATACCGCCTTCAATGCTTCCCATTTCATGGGTGGTGAGGTGTCATCAGATGTGTGATCTGTGAAAAAGTTTGATATCGTCTCTGCTATCTGTGTTTCAAACCCTGGTTCAGTCAAGAGAGAGTCATTTAACCTCCATGTCCATTCTTTTATTGGAGTAGAGGGGATTGTAAGCGTCAGGAATATGGGTGAGTGGTCGGACCAAACCATAGGGTCTATTTCACAATTGGGGGACCAATCTAAGCAGCCGTGCTCGACTAAAAAATAATCTATACGACTGTATGATTGGTGGATGTTGGAGAAGTGTGTGTAGTTTCGTGAGTCCGGGTACAGTATTCGCCATACGTCTATGAGATGCATATTGTAGATGGTACGTTTTAGGGCCCGTATTTTTGGAAAGGATATAGACGAACGGGATGTCGATGAATCCAAAAGTGGATCCAGGGGAGTATTGAAGTCCCCTCCGAGTATGAGCTTGCCCTCCGTGAAACCCGCCAAAATCTTTAGGTATTGCAAGGCTGATGGGACTTGGTGTGTGTTAGGCAAGTATACGTTGGCTATTGTAAATTTAGTCCCCCATAATAAAATTTTTACAAAGACATACCTGCCTTGGGGGTCCGTCACCTGATCAAGCAGCTCAATAGGGAGTGTTTTATGAAACGCAATAGATACTCCTTTAGATTTTTGTGTCGGGTTGGTACTGTGTATCCATCTATTGAAATATCTATTGGAGCAGGAAGGAGTGGAGTCAGAATGGAAGTGGGTCTCCTGCAGCAAGAGTATGCTGACCTGTCTTTTGTGCATCTGATATAGAATTTGCCCACGTTTCGACGCTATGTTAAGTCCGTTTACATTATACGAACAAAGTTTCAGGTGTGGGCGCAAAGTCACCGTGTGAGCCATGCTGGAGTGCCAAAAGCTGTAAAAGGGAGAAAGTATTAAGATATGGAGGAAAGGTATAGGGAGCAGGAAAGAAAAAGAAAGAAGAGATGAAGAAAAAGATAAACAGACAAAGGGGGGGAAGAGAGGGAGGGGAGGAAGAAAAATGAAAGGAGCGTGAGGATAATGGAAGAAATACGAAATAAATGAAAAGACACCTAAAAAGATGTGTCTGGAAAACTAATGTGTCCGCGAACGCAGAACACTGCGTAAAAATTCACGTTTTAGGCACAAACCGTGCCTGTCCTATTGTGGGGGAAAAGTCAAGATGAATGGGTCTGAGCCGTGTTCCCGACAGCATATCAGGCATGCAAGTAGTATGTGTGGCACACTTGATATTTAAAACGAGTGTGGGGCATAAGGCAGCTTAACCACAACAAATGATAACAATCAACCAAGTGTGTGCATTGGATTTAAATAATAAGTAACCCTGAGGTATATATAAAACTATTGCATTGTCTCATGTATATAAAGAAAGTTATTGCGCCAAGACAATTGGGTGGGTATATGGAGGGCAGGGAGAGTGGGGGATCCCCCCATGGGGGCAATCCTCTGCTCCATGTGTAACGTCCTTTAAACCCTATATTCTCTGTAGCAGAGACCGAGTAAAACCGGGTACCAAACCCCCCTCCGAGGAAGGTATCCCCCCACTCCCGCTACACCTCCCCCACTGCATATATCATCATGGGAAGGTGAGAGGAATCAATCTGAGACAATGCAAAACATCTTTAGAAAAACGTCAGATAAAAAGGAAAAAAGAAAAACACAAAAACATAGCATTGGTAGACATTCGCATTACCTGACGCTCTTCATAATGAGAGGCATAAGATTGACTCCAATCTATGTTCTCACCCGAACCCCAGCCAAATTGTAAATTGGCAAAGAGCAGGGAAAGAACCAGTGGAGACAAAACAAGCCATCAGTCTCTAATTAACTGTTGAGTTAATCTTCTGGGGAAGTAGGTCTTCTTATCCCTGGGCCAGAGGAAACTGATCTGGACCTAGGACGTCTGCGGCGCTGTGGAAGTGGACCAAGTCCCACCTGGCCTGATCTATCCTCTGGAGGGTCTAACCAGTTCAAAACTTCCACTGGATCTTGTTCGATAAAGAGGAAAAAGTCGGGCAGTTGGCCTGGATCAGAGAGCGTAAACCTGTTGCCGCCCCGTGTCACCTTGATGCTGAAGGGGTGACCCCATGTATAGGTAGCTCCAGCTTGCCGTATAAGGTCAAGTAGAGGGCGCACCACTCTACGCATATACAGCGTATTGCGAGATAAGTCAGGGTATAGGTGAATAGGGGCACCAAAGAAGTCAACAGGACCCAAGTTCCATGCCTTTCGCATGATCTCTTCTTTTAAAGTGTAATAGTGGACCCGACATAGAACATCGCGGGGGCGACCATCTCGGGCCCCCCCTGGTCCTCCTACTCTGTGAACACGATCCAGTTCAATTGGTGATGTTGCTTCTCTTCCCAGTGCTTTATTGAGGATAGTTATGACAGTGGGTTTCAATTCTGCTCCAGATGTTGCCTCCGGTATGCCTTGCAGTCTAATGTTATTTCTGCGACTTCGATTTTCGCTGTCTTCTATGCGGAGTTGCTGGTGACGTATGCGCCTAAGATGTGTCGCGGATGAGGATTCAAGGGCTGTTATACGTGCCTCGTGGTCATCCTGAGCCGTGGTTAAGACCGATACTGCTTCCTCGTTAGCTGTGACTTGTTGCCTCAGGGCGTTCAGCTCCACGTGGAGGGAATCTTCCATTTTGCTTGCCCAGGATTCGAAATCCATTCTGAAGGCAGAGAGGAGGGCAGCAGCTTCCGATCTAATGGGTTCTCCTGATAGGGGATGCGTAGCAGACTGGGATTCCCCGGTGCCTGTGTCGGACGATGAGACTGACCTTGTGGAGGAGGCTGAGGGCTCTCCCGTAGAATTCTGAAGTCTCTCATTATTGTCCTCTGCCGTGTGAGCTGCTGCTGAGGCGGGAGGCTTGGTCTTCCCCGGGTTGCGGCCGGGTGCCATCTTGTCTTTGGGAGTTCGGGGATCCCTGATTTTTTTTTTAATCGGGATTAGAGAGAGTAAGGTTTATCGATGGCACAAATGCATCACTGGTAATGGAGTAATGTTGAGTAATACCTTTGTATAGAAGAAGAGTTGTGAGCTGACTGATGCTCAGGTCTCTCTCTCTCTGTTGTAGGTGTGTCAGGACTTGAATCACCTGCTGGTGGCACTGTGCTTCCCAGAGTGGAAGGTTGTAGTTTTGGTGTCCACCAGCAGGTGTTTTTCAGCAGCCAGCAGATCCCAATAATCAGTTTCCATCTGATGCTGGCTGCTGGGAGGGTATTTAGATCCACCCCTACTAGTGCCTCTCGCTCCAGCGCTTTGCTTGTTGCCAGAGACTGCCCGTCACTTATTCTGCTCCTGCCCTGCATCCTGTGCCTTATTGCCTCCTATCTGCTCATCTTGTTCCGGGTTCCCCCTTCCCATCGGTTCCCTGCATCTCCAGTTTACCTAGTTGATCTGTGTTCCCCATTTTGTGTACATATTGTATATAGTTAGTTCTTAGGATTTCTGTTTGTTAGGTGAATTTATTCGATATTCTGTTTGCTAGTGATCGGATGGATTCTGTTTTACTGCAATTAAATCTCACTTAAAGCATACAAAGTCTGGTCCCAGTCCCCCAAGTGTAGTCACGCAGATCTGGCCATAATGGCTTTTGATTCCTGACAGAGAGCCTGCTGCTGGGTGAAAAGACCGAGTGCTGACAGAATACTAAAAAGTACAAGTTTTGCCCCTTTTTTTTGTTCTGGGGGGGGGGGGGAATTAGGAGGCACCCTGAATTTAATAAGTGATTAGGATGAGCAGATTTTGTGTTTGCTTTATGCTATGGTCTCCCTGCATTGAAATAGTTTGTTTTCTGCTTTGCTGAAAAAAGTGCAGGGCAGAACCTGTCTAGACTCTTCCTGGGTGTCCCTGTCTCATGCGTGGTTTCCTGCTGCCAATACCAGTTGACCTCATCTCCTGTAGGCATATCTTAGCATTAGCATAGCTTTTCAGAGGGATTTGACAGGTGGTGAGAAGGTATCATGTCCCAAAAAGCCTGCACCACTGCACCCAACCACAAAACCACAACCCCCCCCCCCTATGAAATGCCCCCAAAAGTGTCTGATGCCAGGCCACACTGACAGCCCTCACCATCTCTCTAATTAAACACAGAAGAAGAAGGAGTCACGTTTGACGGTCGTGAGAGGCGGAGAAAAGGTCATTTTCATGTTCTCTCCTTCCACTTAGGAGGGATTATTGTATGCACGGCTGTCTGACATTTGTAAAATTGGGATCACTATGGTGAGGTTTTAATGAAGATATCACAGGACGGATGCTGACATGCTGACACAGTGCTTTCTACAGACTAATTTGTACAAAACATCGAGCAACTGGGCCAGTAATGATAAAAATCAATGCAGCTGTTTATATTAAAACCCATCGCTTAGATTCATCATATACAGCTGACCATGGACTACAAACCCAGTGAATGTGCCAAAACACCCAAATCTGCTGGTGTTCTCCAGAAGGATGCTTCGGGTCCAGATTCAAAGACTGAAGGATAGAGAAGAAAGAATACCTGACTGTCTGTGTTCTCTGAAGGCACCATGGGGTGGAGATTTCTGAATCTAGCAGCAACTGCTGAACTGGAGAGTTCCAGGGGCTGAAAAACACGCAAAGTGTGATTCCCCCCACAACTAAACATTACTCTTCTGGATGGCAAACTTCTCCCCAACTTGACCACTGATGAGGCTATTTTCTCCTCCCTCACTTATATGCTTAATGATCCACAACATAAGTGATTAAAACCTTTTATCTATATGAATCAACCCATGAAATTCAGAACGAATGATACCAGTGCGAAAAGGATAACAATCTAATTTATTTAAACTTACTATTGTACAGAAAAGAAACTTGTATTAATCCGAGGTTAGCGACTATAACAAATGATACAACCTTAACCACTTGACGACCGCCTCACGCCGATGTACGTCGGCAAAGTGGCACGGACAGGCAAAATCACGTACAGTGTACGTGATTTGCCTTCCGCGGGTGGGGGGTCCGATCGGACCCCCCCCCCCGGTGCCCGAGGCGGTCGTCCTTTGTGCCCCGGCGATCGGTGGTGAGGGGGAGACCATCCGTTCGTGGCCCCCCCCTCGCGATCGCCGCCGGCCAATCGAATCATTCCTTTGCTGCTGTATGCTAAACAGCAGCAAAGGAAATGATGTCATCTCCCCTCGGGTCGGTAATTTCCGTTCCGGCCCGAGGAGAGAAGACATCAATGTGAGTGCACCAACACACACACACACAGTAGAACATGCCAGGCACACAAAACACCCCGATCCCCCCCGCGATCGCCCCCCGACCCCCCCCAATCACCCCCCCCCCCCCCCCTGTCACAAACTGACACCAGCAGTTTTTTTGTTTTTTTTCTGATTACTGCATTGGTGTCAGTTTGTGACAGTTAGTGTTGGGACAGTGAGTATTACCCCCCTTTAGGTCTAGGGTACCCCCCTAACCCCCCCTAATAAAGTTTTAACCCCTTGATCACCCCCTGTCACCAGTGTCACTAAGCGATCATTTTTCTGATCGCTGTATTAGTGTCGCTGGTGACGCTAGTTAGGGACATAAATATTTAGGTTCGCCGTCAGCGTTTTATAGCGTCAGGGACCCCCATATACTACCGAATAAATGTTTTAACCCCTTGATTGCCCCCTAGTTAACCCTTTCACCACTGATCACCGTATAAGTGTTACGGTTGACGCTGGTTAGTTTGTTTATTTTTTATAGTGTCAGGGCACCCACCGTTTATTACCGAATAAAGGTTTAGCCCCCTGATCGCCCGGCGGTGATATGCGTCGCCCCAGGCAGCGTCAGATTAGCGCCAGTACCGCTAACACTGACGCACGCAGCATACGCCTCCCTTAGTGGTATAGTATCTGAACGCATCAATATCTGATCCGATCAGATCTATACTAGCGTCCCCAGCAGTTTAGGGTTCCCAAAAACGCAGTGTTAGCGGGATCAGCCCAGATACCTGCTAGCACCTGCGTTTTGCCCCTCCGCCCGGCCCAGCCCAGCCCACCCAAGTGCAGTATCGATCGATCACTGTCACTTACAAAAGACTAAACGCATAACTGCAGCGTTCGCAGAGTCAGGCCTGATCCCTGCGATCGCTAACAGTTTTTTTGGTAGTATTTTGGTGAACTGGCAAGCACCAGCCCCAGGCAGCGTCAGGTTAGCGCCAGTACCGCTAACACCCACGCACGCACCGTACACCACCCTTAGTGGTATAGTATCTGAACGGATCAATATCTGATCCGATCAGATCTATACTAGTGTCCCCAGCAGTTTAGGGTTCCCAAAAACGCAGTGTTAGCGGAATCAGCCCAGATACCTGCTAGCACCTGCGTTTTGCCCCTCCGCCCGGCCCAGCCCACCCAAGTGCATTATCGATCGATCACTGACACTTCCAAAATACTAAATGCATAACTGCAGCGTTCACAGAGTCAGGCCTGATCCCTGCGATCGCTAACAGTTTTTTTGGTAGTATTTTGGTGAACTGGCAAGCACCAGCCCCAAGCAGCGTCAGGTTAGCGCCAGTACCGCTAACACCCACGCACGCACCGTACACCACCCTTAGTGGTATAGTATCTGAACGGATCAATATCTGATCCGATCAGATCTATACTAGCATCCCCAGCAGTTTAGGGTTCTCACAAACGCAGTGTTAGTGGGATCAGCCCAGATACCTGCTAGCACCTGCGTTTTGCCCCTCCGCCCGGCCCGGCCCAGCCAACCCAAGTGCAGTATCGATCGATCACTGTCACTTACAAAAGACTAAAACGCATAACTGCAGCGTTCGCAGAGTCAGGCCTGATCCCTGCGATCGCTAACAGATTTTTTGGTAGCGTTTTGGTGAACTGGCAAGCGCCAGCGGCCTAGTACACCCCGGTCGTAGTCAAACCAGCACTGCAGTAACACTTGGTGACGTGGCGAGTCCCATAAGTGCAGTTCAAGCTGGTGAGGTGGCAAGCACAAGTAGTGTCCCGCTGCCACCAGAAAGACAAACACAGGCCCGTCGTGCCCATAGTGCCCTTCCTACTGCATTCGCCAATCCTAATTGGGAACCCACCGCTTCTGCAGCGCCCGTACTTCCCCCATTCACATCCCCAACCAAATGCAGTCGGCTGCATGAGAGGCATTTTCTTTATGTCCTCCCGAGTACCCCTACCCAGCGAACGCCCCCAAAAAAGATATTGTGTCTACAGCTAGCGCGGATATAGGCGTGACACCCGCTATTATTGTCCCTCCTGTCCTGACAATCCTGGTCTTTGCATTGGTGAATGTTTTGAACGCTACCATGCACTAGTTGAGTATTAGCGTAGGGTACAGCATTGCACAGACTAGGCACACTTTCACAGGGTCTCCCAAGATGCCATCGCATTTTGAGAGACCCGAACCTGGAACCGGTTACAGTTATAAAAGTTAGTTACAAAAAAAGTGTAAAAAAAAAAAAAAATATATATATATAAAATAAAAAAAAATAGTTGTCGTTTTATTGTTCTCTCTCTCTCTATTCTCTCTATTGTTCTGCTCTTTTTTACTGTATTCTATTCTGCAATGTTTTATTGTTATTATGCTTTATCATGTTTGCTTTTCAGGTATGCAATTTTTTATACTTTACCGTTTACTGTGCTTTATTGTTAACCATTTTTTTGTCTTCAGGTACGCCATTCACAACTTTGAGTGGTTATACCAGAATGATGCCTGCAGGTTTAGGTATCATCTTGGTATCATTCTTTTCAGCCAGCGGTCGGCTTTCATGTAAAAGCAATCCTAGCGGCTAATTAGCCTCTAGACTGCTTTTACAAGCCGTGGGAGGGAATGCGCCCCCCCCCCCCACCGTCTTCCGTGTTTTTCTCTGGCTCTCCTGTCTCAACAGGGAACCTGAGAATGCAGCCGGTGATTCAGCCAGCTGACCATAGAGCTGATCAGAGACCAGAGTGGCTCCAAACATCTCTATGGCCTAAGAAACCAGAAGCTACGAGCATTTTATGACTTAGATTTCGCTGGATGTAAATAGCGCCATTGGGAAATTGGGGAAGCATTTTATCACACCGATCTTGGTGTGGTCAGATGCTTTGAGGGCAGAGGAGAGATCTAGGGTCTAATAGACCCCAATTTTTTCAAAAAAGAGTACCTGTCACTACCTATTGCTATCATAGGGGATATTTACATTCCCCGAGATAACAATAAAAATGATTAAAAAAAAATAAAAATGAAAGGAACAGTTTAAAAATAAGACAAAAAAGCATAAAAATAATAAAGAAAAAAAAAAAAAAAAAAAAAAAGCACCCCTGTCGCCCCCTGCTCTCGCACTAAGGCGAACGCAAGCGGCGGTCTGGCGTCAAATGTAAACAGCAACTGCACCATGCATGTGAGGTATCACCGCGAAGGTTAGATCGAGGGCAGTAATTTTTGCAGTAGACCTCCTCTGTAAATCTAAAGTGGTAACCTGTAAAGGCTTTTAAAGGCTTTTAAAAATGTATTTATTTTGTTGCCACTGCACGTTTGTGCGCAATTGTAAAGCATGTCATGTTTGGTATCCATGTACTCGGCCTAAGATCATCTTTTTTATTTCATCAAACATTTGGGCAATATAGTGTGTTTTAGTGCATTAAAATTTAAAAAAGTGTGTTTTTTCCCCAAAAAATGCGTTTGAAAAATCGCTGCGCAAATACTGTGTGAAAAAAAAAAATGAAACACCCACCATTTTAATCTGTAGGGCATTTGCTTTAAAAAAATATATAATGTTTGGGGGTTCAAAGTAATTTTCTTGCAAAAAAAAAAAACTTTTTCATGTAAACAATAAGTGTCAGAAAGGGCTTTGTCTTCAAGTGGTTAGAAGAGTGGGTGATGTGTGACATAAGCTTCTAAATGTTGTGCATAAAATGCCAGGACAGTTCAAAACCCCCCCAAATGACCCCATTTTGGAAAGTAGACACCCCAAGCTATTTGCTGAGAGGCATGTCGAGTCCATGGAATATTTTATATTGCGACACAAGTTGCGGGAAAGAGACAATTTTTTTTTTTTTTTGCACAAAATTGTCACTAAATGATATATTGCTCAAACATGCTATGGGAATATGTGAAATTATACCCCAAAATACATTCTGCTGCTTCTCCTGAGTACGGGGATACCACATGTGTGAGACTTTTTGGGAGCCTAGCCGCGTACGGAACCCCGAAAACCAAGCACCGCCTTCAGGCTTTCTAAGGGCGTGAATTTTTGATTTCTCTCTTGACTGCTTATCACAGTTTCGGAGACCATGGAATGCCCAGGTGGCACAAACCCCCCCAAATGACCCCATTTTGGAAAGTAGACACCCCAAGCTATTTGATGAGAGGTATAGTGAGTATTTTGCAGACCTCACTTTTTGTCACAAAGTTTTGAAAATTGAAAAAAGAAAAAAAAAAAAGTTTTTTCTTGTCTTTCTTCATTTTCAAAAACAAATGAGAGCTGCAAAATACTCACCATGCCTCTCAGCAAATAGCTTGGGGTGTCTACTTTCCAAAATGGGGTCATTTGGGGGGGTTTTGTGCCACCTGGGCATTCCATGGCCTCCGAAACTGTGATAGGCAGTGAAGAGTGAAATCAAAAATTTTCACCCTTAGAAATCCTGAAGGCGGTGATTGGTTTTCGGGGTCCCGTGCACGGCTAGGCTCCCAAAAAGTCCAACATATGTGGTATCCCTGTACTCAGGAGAAGTAGCTAAATGTATTTTGGGGTGCAATTCCACATATGCCCATGGCCTGTGTGAGCAATATATCATTTAGTGACAACTTTGTGCAAAAAAAAAAAAAAAAATGTGTCACTTTCCCGCAACTTGTGTCAAAATATAAAATATTCCATGGACTCAATATGCCTCTCTGCAAATAGCTTGGGGTGTCTACTTTCCAAAATGGGGTCATTTGGGGGGGTTTTGTGCCACCTGGGCATTCCATGGCCTCCGAAACTGTGATAGGCAGTAAAGAGTGAAATCATAAATTTACGCCCTTAGAAATCCTGAAGGCGGTGATTGGATTTCGGGGCCCCGTACGCGGCTAGGCTCCCAAAAAGTCCCACACATGTGGTATCCCCATATTCAGGAGAAGCAGCAGAATGTATTTTGGGGTGCAATTCCACATAGGCCCATGGCCTGTGTGAGCAATATATCATTTAGTGACAACTTTTTGTAAATATTTTTTTTTTTTTTTTTTTGTCATTTTTCAATCACTTGGGACAAAAAAAATAAATATTCAATGGGTTCAACATGCCTCTCAGCAATTTCCTTGGGGTGTCTACTTTCCACAATGGGGTCATTTGGGGGGGTTTTGTACTGCCCTGCCATTTTAGCACCTCAAGAAATGACATAGGCAGTCATAAACTAAAAGCTGTGTAAATTACAGAAAATGTACCCTAGTTTGTAGACGCTATAACTTTTGCGCAAACCAATAAATATACGCTTATTGACATTTTTTTTACCAAAAACATGTGGCCGAATACATTTTGGCCTAAATGTATGACTAAAATTGAGTTTATTGGATTTTTTTTATAACAAAAAGTAGAAAATATCATTTTTTTTCAAAATTTTCGGTCTTTTTCCATTTATAGCGCAAAAAATAAAAACCGCAGAGGTGATCAAATACCATCAAAAGAAAGCTCTATTTGTGGGAAGAAAAGGACGCAAATTTCGTTTGGGTACAGCATTGCATGACTGCGCAATTAGCAGTTAAAGCGACGCAGTGCCAAATTGGAAAAAGACCTCTGGTCCTTAGGCAGCATAATGGTCCGGGGCTCAAGTGGTTAAAACAACAATGTTACCAATTATACAAAATATTGCTATAATGGTCATATACATGCTATCAAGAGATTAATAATATATTAAGACAAAATCCCACGTTAGAAAAAGTTACAGAAAAGAAAAAAGAAATAAAATAATACAGATTACATAGAGAAATCCTACGTCTTTCATCTAGACTGTGAGCCGAAGAGAGTTAGCATTCCTAGGCAATGGCGACCCTAGGGGGGGGCCAGAGGGGGCCCTGACCCCCCCAACATTATGCTGGGCCCCACCATGTGCCCCCCCAAAAAAAAAATTTTTTTTTTTTTTTAATTTTTTTTTTTTGACAAAAAGTCAATTTCTTTTTGTTTGTATTCATATCGGATGTGCCGCATCCTACTCGGGCCACCGCTGGGGTAACACAGTCTCTATTGAGAGGGAGAACATCCCCAGTCAGCTCCTGCGGGTGATTCCTCCCCCCTCCCTCTGCTCGCTGACACTGCATAATGCGAGCGCTCACACAACCACGGCCGCACGATCTGCTCCTTCCCCTGCATCCTCATTGGCAGGGAGAAGAGCGAGTTGCAGGAAAGACTCCACCAGGACTCTCAGTTACTGAAAAAACAGACTGATTTCTCCCGTCCTTAGGACAGGAGAACCAGCCTGTAAATTCCAAGAAATGCCAGACCAGCGCTGTCAATAGCAGGGGCAGGACAGCAAGAGGAGGCTGGGGAACCCCACAGTGACAGAACACCAGGGCCCGGGGGCAAGACAACCTTTGCAACCCTGATAGTTCTCCCACTGCTTTGGATCCTTATATTTTCTTGGTATGCTGGTGACATATATATCTCTTGTTTTCTGTCACCCTGGGGGGGGCCAATACAGTAGGAAGGGAGCTCACTGCAGAACATGTGAAAGGGCCGTTGTGGGATCGTAGTAAAGGGGTAAAGGGCCCCAGGATAGATAAAATATATATAGATATATATATATCTATATATATATATATATATATATATATATATATATATATATATATATATATATATATATATATATAGATATATATATAGATATATATCTATATATATATATATATATATATATATATATATATATATATATATATATATATATATATATATATATATAGATATATATATATTTGCATTTTATATTGCCCCCCTATTTTTGTCCCTGTCCCCCCATGTGCCCCCCCTAAATATGAAAGCTGGAGACGCCACTGTTCCTAGGCTTTGGTTTTTCAGTTCCCTCTCTACCCATCCCTGCCAATCAAAACCCTGGACCACCTCATTGGTTCAGAAGTGGCATTGAATCTTGATTGGCTGAAATTTAAGCATGCTTCCCACGCAATCAAGAGGCTTACCTCTTTAAGCCTCATCTCTTGATTTACAACCGTCAGCCCTCTTTGATCCCCAGTCCAACCAGTTCCGACATTAGCATGTCAACGGCCACTAGTGAGATGGAGCCTCCACGTCTGCAAAGGCTCTTTACAAAAGACCTTCAATAGTTCCCACGAGACAGGAAAAAATAAGTCCTGTAAAAACATATACACATATATATATATACACACACACACACATTATACATATATATATATATATATGTATAATGTATATATATATATATATATATATATATATATATATACACTACCGTTCAAAAGTTTGGGGTCACCCAAACAATTTTGTGTTTTCCATGAAAAGTCACACTTATTCACCACCATACGTTGTGAAATGAATAGAAAATAGAGTCAAGACATTGACAAGGTTAGAAATAATGATTTGTATTTGAAATAACATTGTTTTTACATCAAACTTTGCTTTCATCAAAGAATCCTCCTTTTGCAGCAATTACAGCATTGCACACCTTTGGCATTCTAGCTGTTAATTTATTGAGGTAAGCTGGAGAAATTGCACCCCACGCTTCTAGAAGCAGCTCCCACAAGTTGGATTGGTTGGATGGGCACTTCTGGCGTACCATACGGTCAAGCTGCTCCCACAACAGCTCAATGGGGTTCAGATCTGGTGACTGTGCTGGCCACTCCATTACCGATAGAATACCAGCTGCCTGCTTCTGCTGTAAATAGTTCTTGCACAATTTGGAGGTGTGTTTAGGGTCATTGTCCTGTTGTAGGATGAAATTGGCTCCAATCAAGCGCTGTCCACTGGGTATGGTATGGCGTTGCAAAATGGAGTGATAGCCTTCCTTATTCAGAATCCCTTTTACCCTGTACAAAGCTCCCACCTTACCAGCACCAAAGCAACCCCAGACCATCACATTACCTCCACCATGCTTAACAGATGGCGTCAGGCATTCTTCCAGCATCTTTTCATTTGTTCTGCGTCTCACAAACGTTCTTCTTTGTGATCCAAACCCCTCAAACTTGGATTCATCCGTCCACAACACTTTTTTCCAGTCTTCCTCTGTCCAATGTCTGTGTTCTTTTGCCCATCTTAATCTTTTTCTTTTATTGGCCAGTCTCAGATATGGCTTTTTCTTTGCCACTCTGCCCTGAAGCCCAAAATCCCGCAGCCGCCTCTTCACTGTAGATGTTGACACTGGTGTTTTGCGGGTACTATTTAATGAAGATGCCAGTTGGGGACCTGTGAGGCGTCTGTTTCTCAAACTAGAGACTCTAATGTGCTTATCTTCTTGCTTAGTTGTGCAACGCGGCCTCCCACTTCTTTTTCTACTCTGGTTAGAGCCTGTTTGTGCTGTCCTCTGAAGGGAGTAGTACACACCGTTGTAGGAAATCTTCAATTTCTTTGCAATTTCTCGCATGGAATAGCCTTCATTTCTAAGAACAAGAATAGACTGTCGAGTTTCAGATGAAAGTTCTCTTTTTCTGGCCATTTTGAGCGTTTAATTGACCCCACAAATGTGATGCTCCAGAAACTCAATCTGCTCACAGGAAGGTCAGTTTTGTAGCTTCTGGAAGGAGCTAGACTGTTTTTAGATGTGTGAACATGATTGCACAAGGGTTTGCTAATCATCAATTAGCCTTCTGAGCCAATGAGCAAACACATTGTACCATTAGAACACTGGAGTGATAGTTGCTGGAAATGGGCCTCTATACACCTATGTAGATATTGCACCAAAAACTAGACATTTGCAGTTAGAATAGTCATTTACCACATTAGCAATGTATAGAGTATATTTGTTTAAAGTTAGGACTAGTTTAAAGTTAGCTTCATTTAAAAGTACAGTGCTTTTCCTTCAAAAATAAGGACATTTCAATGTGACCCCAAACTTTTGAACGGTAGTGTATATATATATATATATATATATATATATATATATATATATATATATATATATATATATATATATATACCCGTATTTATTGGCGTATAACGAGCACATTCATTTTAAGAGGGAAGTTTCAGGGAAAAAAAATTTTTTTTAAATAAGGAACTTTGAAGCAAAATAACGATCAGTGCCCATCTGCAGCCTCACCATTGCCATCAATGCAGCCTGATCAATGCCCATCTGCAGCCTCACAAGTGCCATCAATGCAGCCTCATCAGTCCACATCAATGCAGCCTCACCATTGCCATCAATGCAGCAGCCTCAACAGTGCCATCAATGCAGCAGCCTCACCATTGCCATCAATGCAGCAGCCTCACCATTGCCATCAATGCAGCAGCTTCACCATTGCCATAAATGCAGCAGCCTCACCATTGCCATCAATGCAGCAGCCTCACCAGTGCCATCAATGCAGCAGCCTCACCAGTGCCATCAATGCAGCAGCCTCACCATTGCCATCAATGCAGCAGCCTCACAATTGCCATCAATGCAGCAGCCTCACCATTGCTATCAGTGAAGCCTGATCGATGCCCATCTGCAGCCTAGAGGGGACAGGGAGGGTGGCGAGACGAGCGCCGACAGATTACATACAGTGAGAATCTCCTATGATAGACAGAACAGTGATCCAATGGCGGCCCAGGAGACGGGACTTTCTATTACAGAGGCCGCCAAGTAAACAGGCGATTCTCACTGTATGTAGTCTGATGGTGCTCGTCCCACCCCCTTCCCTGTCCCCTCCGAGGCAGCTAAAATTGAAGTATTGGCATATAACACGCACACACTATTTGCACCCAATTTTCATGGTGAAAAAGTGAGTGTTATACGCCAATAAATACAGTATATATATATATATATATATATATATTTTATTTTTTTTTTCTTTCAATGGGGCATGGTAATTTACATAGAGAATCCTTGCAATGGTTCCCTTGAAGCTCCTAGTTATAAATATGAAATCCAAAATTCTCCACCACACCACCAACACATACAATACTTTGGTTCCTGCATTCCGTCTTTCTTGTCTACCAGCATACATACAAAGTTACAGCCGACATCTAACTTTTGAGACTGCTCCTGCACAATGGACACTTTCCATCTGGCACCATAAAGTGTATGTAGCGCACTTCCTATGGAGCCACTGGTGATATTGGTACGATGTCCCCATTTAGGGCACACACAGCCAGGCACACTGAATTTTCTTAATTCTTCCACTGGCTCAGAAACAGTCTAGGGATTCTTTTTAGGGTTTTTTATTGGAATGATGAACTTGGATAGGGAGAGGGAGCAATGGATACCCCGATAACCTGCAAATTGAACAATTTGAAGACTCTGCAATTTCTTTCTGCACTTCACAAAATGCTCCACAGGATTTCTACGCAGCTGATGACCTGCACTCCCCTCCAGAGACAAAAGCTACACAGTTATTTCCCTTCAGCATTGGGGATCATTTATTCACTTGGCCACAGGATCACCAATTGCCTCCTGTCGATATCCACCAGGCTCTTCCTAGCGAGGGAGAAGTAGACTCACACCACCATGGGAAAGTTGGACTCTTTCCCACCAACTACCTCCAGGTTGTCTCCAATGAGCTTCCTCCTGACTTGATCCCTAGACACAAATCTGTGATTAGGCCCCCAGCTATACCTAGCTGGGGCCTCAGGGTCTTTCTAAAAGCTTCCATTAGGATCCTGCACCAGGGGACAGAGGCTCTGCACAGGGGTCTCCTATTGCAGGTCTGGACTCGGGTACAATGCTACAAATCTTTTTACAACTTTCTCATACATTTCATCTTCCACCATGCATTGGCTGCAAGTAACTAGTACGCGGGATGAACCAGTGGCATTATGTAACTCCTAATTAGATAACGTTGCAATACTTAAACCCGTAACCTAAAAAAGAAGTTCAATTTGTTTGACTTAATCAGTACAGATCTCAGAACTTTCTTCTGGGAGAGGTGCGGGGACCACATGAAATGAGAGGGAAAATCCCTGTAACCGCACGTCTGTGTAGTCCCTAGAAATCGGTGTAAGAGTGGCAACTTAGACTGCAGCCAGGCCATACTCCCAACGCGTTTCGCCCCCAGCCCTCGGAGCTTAGATATGAAATGGCCAGGCCAGCCAGATGCGACCTGCTGGCCTTGTGTTTGACACATGTGCTCTGGAGTAAAGGGGTTGAGAAAGGTTGTTCCAGGGGGATCAGCCGGGTATGGAATATGCATAGTTACCTTAGTCCAAGCTGGACCAATGGAACTCAGCAGGGGCACTCGTTCCACAAAGGGGCGCTGCTCCCCCCCCAGCTCGCACTGTGTGGCCGTGCACTGCATGGAGTGCCGAACCAATAGCTTTTTACCAGGACCTACCAGGTCCCCCACCCTCTCACAGGCACGTGTCCATATCCCGAGGCCACAATTGGCCAGTTTTAACTTTCTGCTCTGCGCCCCAAGCCCTCCCACCCTGGGATGCCAGCGAAACAGCATCGGCTTCCAGCTTCCCAACCAATAGGAACCCTGAAAGAAGACCGGGGGAAGACAGAAGCTGCGGCATCGGACAGTCCAGGGGATCTCCGCTGTAGGGTGAGTGCGGACCTGTAGGAGTGCGGACCTGAAGGGGGCCGCCCCCCCCCCAAAAACCCTCCAGCACCAGCCGCCACTGGAACTCAGTAAAAATATCCACACCTGAAATTCTTCTAGATGCACACCAGCAACAATAGTGATTTAGTAAGAAGGGCAACCGGGATGATAGGAGAACCTTCAAAGCAGGTGGGCCCTGTCCACTGAGTCGGCTTTATGCCAAGTGTTCATGTTTGGACTGGAGTCTGCCTTTAATTCTCGGCGCGGGAGACATTCGGAGCGTCCAATAAATAATTCTCTTTCCGCTCGCTATCACTATACACCTAACAAATTGTCAGCGCTGCTTATCTCTCCAGATATTTATGGCTGGGACACAGGTTGATGTTTTTGTTGCTTATTGTTAATGAAATGTCCTTCACTTGTAGAGCATCATTACCAAAGTAATGACGGAAATGTCAGACGCCGGGTACAGAGTGTTGAAAGTGCTAAAAAAATGTCAACTCTCAGTGTCTTGGAGAGGGAGAGATCAGAATTAATGAATGATTTTATCAGGAGGACAGAGGCCCAGACAGACTAACATAATTAGCGTTATTTGTGGATGTGGATGCCTGGCGAGCGGCAGGGGGCAAGAAGGTGATGGTGGTGGGGGTGGAGGCGAGATCGCGTCCTCTTGTTCCTCTTGTGATGGCTTTGGAAAAAGACGCACATGCTTGGCTTAGCTCCAATGGCTTGCGAAGAATCCCAGCCCCCAGAAGGAATGCTTAATTACAGGATGGAGAACAAGATGGGCCGCAGCAATGACACTGCCTCTGATTCAAGTGATTGTATTTTTAGTTTTGAAGGATGGAATAAATAGGATTTGGAATGTGCAGCTCACTTTTTTTTTTATTATTATTATTTCTTTCTTTTCTGGAAAACAATGCTACAATCACTGAAAAAAAAAAAAAAAAAGAAAAAAGAAAAAAAGGAAGATGATGCAGAAAATCACACAAAAGGGAACGAAGCAGGCAACCGACATTCATCAGTCTGCATCTGAGACCCCGCGACGGACCAACGCCACGTTTGCAGGTATGTGAGTGCGGGGTTAGGAGGGGCTTTTCATTTTTTATTTTTTGTAATTTATTATTTGTTTATTTTTTAATTTTTTTTTACATTTTTTTTTCATTTAACTTTATTGCTATCAATAAGGGGGGAGAACAAGCCCCTTGTAATAGCTTTGAGCAGGTGACAGGTACTCTTCATGAAGACATCAGGGGTCTGTTAGACCAAACATTGATCAAGCTTGGCATTGGTGTGTGCAGCCTATTGCATTAGGGTGTGAACCCCAGAGCACAAAACACACGTGTGTACAGTGGGGGGGGGGGGGGGGAATAACTAACTATATGATCCCCTGCAGATAGTGTAAGTTTTGCCCATATACAAAAAAAATGAAGAGTCTATCATTTTTATCATAGGTGTATTTTATATGATAGAGACAGAATATCAACCAAAACGCCAGAAAAAAAAAAACACAATACAAATGTTATAAATGGATTTCAGTGAGTAAAATAAATATTTGATCCCCAAGCAAAACATGACTTACCCTGTTTCCCCGAAAATAAGACCTAACGTGATTGTCGGTGATGGCTGCAATATAAGCCCTACCCCCCAAGTAAGCCCCACCCTGCTACCCCGAAAATAAGCCCTACCCTGAAAATAAGACCTACAAGAACTTTAACTAGGGCTTATTTGGGGGGTAGGGCTTATATTGCAGCCATCACCGACAATCACGCTAGGTCTTATTTTCGGGGAAACAGGGTAGTAGTTGGTGGAGAAACCCTTGTTGGCAAGCACAGAGGTCAGACCTTTCTTGTCGTTGGTGACCAGGTTTGCACACATCTCAGGAGGTCCACTCTTCTTTACAGATCTTCTCTAAATCCTTAAGGTTTCTTGGCCGTTTCTTGGCAACTTGAAGTTTCAGCTCCCTCCATAAATTTTCTATAGGATTAAGGTCTGGGGACCGGCTAGGCCACTCCATGCCCTTAATGTTTTTCTTGGGCCACTTTTTTTGTTGCCTTGCCGGGAAATGACAGCTCTAAAACCAGAAGAGATAAAAGCCTCGAAATCATTCATCACAGAGGAGATGAGGGAAAGAATGTTCCACCATCTCCCCTGTGGGGAGCCGTCCAAACTGCAGTATTTGGCTCCCCCAGCAGGAGAGACAGGAAACCACTGTATGTAGCAGAAGGAGGGGGTGGGGGGGGGGGTGTTTCTGGTGGTAAAGCCACCCAGATCACTTTTACAACAAAACCAGTTTTACCATAGTTGCCATCTGAAAAAAAAAAAAAAACTTTTACATCAGTCAGCAAGTGGTTAAAGCAGAACTAAACCCTCCCATCTTTAACAGCCAACAAAGCTGCCATTTTAGCCTCCGTTTGACCTGCAGTTGCCATGGTGCTTCACCATGTGATCAGTAATGAGCTATTTGATGGTGCAACAGCTCGATTAAAAGCACAAGCAACTGTGATCGTTACCATTTCTGGCATGCCTTGAATGGAACTGTGTTGGAAACTTAAATCGATGCATTTAGTTCTGCTCTAAGCAGTATTGGCAGTTCGTCCAGCACCCAGAGCAGGGATGCAGAACTGCACCCCCCTCCCATGCTGCTAAGGCATGCCATAGAATAGGAGTGCCGCCCTGTGCCCATTTTCTGCTGCCCATGGTTGGCATGAAATGTGCACTGCACATGCGTGGTCAACTTCCTTTCCTGCATCTGGAAGGTAGTCACGCAGGCATCGTGTGTTTCTGTGTTAGCTGTAGGCAGATGGGGAGTTGGAACACATTGTGACAGTAGTAGCTGTCAAAACAGGCATGAAGTCACAGCCTGCTGGTTGCCTGGCACTGATCTGGTGTCTGTGCGCAGTGAGGGGGGATGGCTTCCCCTTCTGCCCACCCCTTGTCCTGGCTCTGGCTTTAAGACCAACTCTAAGTCGGCGTATGGAGACAGGCAGAGTGCCTGTCTCTGTATGTGGTGGCAGCTGCATTGGTGGGGAGGGAGGTCCGTGTGGCAGCTGCAGTGGTGGGGAGGGAGGTCCGTGTGGCAGCTGCAGTGGTGGGGAGGGAGGTCCATGTGGCAGCTGCAGTGGTGGGGAGGGAGATCCGTGTGGCAGCTGCAGTGGTGGGGAGGGAGGTCCATGTGGCAGCTGCAGTGGTGGGGAGGGAGATCCGTGTGGCAGCTGCAGTGGTGGGGAGGGAGGTCCGTGTGGCAGCTGCAGTGGTGGGGAGGGAGGTCCGTGTGTCAGCTGTAGTGGTGGGGAGGGAGGTCCGTGTGGCAGCTGCAGTGGTGGGGAGGGAGGTCCGTGTGGCAGCTGCAGTGGTGGGGAGGAAGCTCTGCTGCACTGAGGATGGGAGTCCATATGGTCTGGCCTCACTGCACCTCCATTTTTAATAGCTACATGAACCTGTTGCCCACACCAACATTTGTCATGCAGAGGTACGACTGATTTATAAAAGCGTTCCCATGTATATACTTCTTACCATATACAGGCTTCAAAAATTCAGCGGTTTGGAGAAGGTCATGTTATTCTTTGCCCTTTCAAGCTGAAGAGGTATTTAAATTCTGATATGAAAGCTGGTAGAAATGTATTCCTTATGGCTTAGGAACACAATGTGTGCTACTCTCGACCCCAATTACGCAGCACTTCCAGAAGAAAAAAAAAGGTGTATTAGGCCATAGTGGTGCACTATCAAAGGTTGGACCCCTAAATACTTGGCGTTCCAGTACGCTGCTAATAAGCAGTTGTCACGTTGTCCACGGCGCTCCTGACGTCTTTTGACTTTGAACAGGCCTCACAGCTCAATGGTGGTTATTAGCCAGAGCCGGAGGAGAACAATATAGAGAGAGAGTCAATAGACTTCGGAGGTGGGAGGAGCTCTGAGCATTTGTCATGTATTGTTCAAGCTGCTGGGTCATTGCTCATTGACTTTGAAGGAAAGAAAACAAGTGCAGCAATCAGAAGGGACAGAATCACTGCTTATTGATAAAACTGGCCTAAAGAGAAGCGTACATGGCGCCCACTGCAACCAGACTCTTGTCGGGATGTCCCTAGTGCAGGTTAGAACATGAAAGCCAATGTGTGGCTGATCAGCTCTACGTTTTCCTTTCTCCCCTTTCCTTATACAAGGGCTGTACCAAAAGTAATGCAAAAGTAGGCACAACTTTTTTAATCACCTTATATAAAGGTTGTTCAAATTTCATATGTTGGTAGAGGATCTCTTCCTCTATGGAAACTCTTCCCTGTGTAGGATCTCTTCCTCTATGGAAACTCTTCCAGTGTAGGATCTCTTCCTCTATGGAAACTCTTCCAGTGTAGGATCTCTTCCTCTATGGAAACTCTTCCAGTGTAGGGATCTCTTCCTCTATGGAAACTCTTCCAGTGTAGGATCTCTTCCTCTATGGAAACTCTTCCAGTGTAGGATCTCTTCCTCTATGGAAACTCTTCCAGTGTAGGATCTCTTCCTCTATGGAACTCTTCCAGTGTAGGATCTCTTCCTCTATGGAAACTCTTCCAGTGTAGGATCTCTTCCTCTATGGAAACTCTTCCAGTGTAGGATCTCTTCCTCTATGGAAACTCTTCCAGTGTAGGATCTCTTCCTCTATGGAAACTCTTCCAGTGTAGGATCTCTTCCTCTATGGAAACTCTTCCAGTGTAGGATCTCTTCCTCTATGGAAACTCTTCCAGTGTAGGATCTCTTCCTCTATGGAAACTCTTCCAGTGTAGGATCTCTTCCTCTAGGGAAACTCTTCCAGTGTAGGATCTCTTCCTCTATGGAAACTCTTCCAGTGTAGGATCTCTTCCTCTATGGAAACTCTTCCAGTGTAGGATCTCTTCCTCTATGGAAACTCTTCCAGTGTAGGATCTCTTCCTCTATGGAAACTCTTCCAGCGTAGGATCTCTTCCTCTATGGAAACTCTTCCAGCGTAGGATCTCTTCCTCTATGGAAACTCTTCCAGCGTAGGATCTCTTCCTCTATGGAAACTCTTCCAGCGTAGGAGCTCTTCCTCTATGGAAACTCTTCCAGCGTAGGAGCTCTTCCTCTATGGAAACTCTTCCAGCGTAGGAGCTCTTCCTCTATGGAAACTCTTCCAGCGTAGGAGCTCTTCCTCTATGGAAACTCTTCCAGCGTAGGATCTCTTCCTCTATGGAAACTTTTCCCGTGTAGGATCTCTTCCAGTGCAGGATCCCTTCCTCTATAGGAATGCTTTTTAAAATTACCTTATATAAGCTGTTCAAATTTCACATGTTGGTAGGAGGAACTCTTTCTCTATTGGAACTCTTCCAGTGTAGGACCTCTTCCAATACAGGACCGCTTCTTCTTTGTCAATGCAGGTAAAAAAAGGATTCAAAGCTGAGGAAACGTGCTGTCATTGAGTTCTTGACTTATTTTCCACCATAATTTGCAAATAAATTCTTTCAAAAAAATCAGATAATGTGATTGTCTGGATTTGTTTCCACATTTTGTCTCTCATAGTTGAGGTCTACCTATGATGACAATTACAGGCCTCTCTCATCTTTTTAAGTGGGAGAACTTGCACAACTGGTGGTGACTAAATACTTTTTTGCTCCACTGTATTTTCCAATACACAATACAGCCCTACAAAGTCGTCTCCTCTCCCTTCTGCAGGACTAGTACGGTGGAGCGGAGACGAGTAAAGAGAACAGCGTGTGGAGGTGGCCTCGCTTTTTATTACAATACTCCAGGAAACGGTTAATCGTTCCAATGGAACGCAGGAAATAATGGAGTTCACTCACCGCAACTCCCAGTGGGACTGACAACAGTGTACAATATACATTTGACTTTCCAAAATAGTAGGGCAAGGAGGAAGTGCAGAAATGAAAATAGGACGGAAATTGGATATAGGATTTTTTTTTTAATGGAAGAACATAAAAAAAAGGAGAACAATTTTGTAAAAAAAATAAATAAATGAAAAAAATAAATAAATCGTAATCCACTGGGATAAAAAAAAAAAATGTCCGATTTCAACACGGCAACTGTGGGCACTATATACACATATCAGGGTGCAGGACACCCCTCAGAATCAGGGCTGCTGTTAGAAATCACGGGGCCCTATACAGCCTACCTGACAGGGCCCCCCCCCCCCCGGCCAAAAGTGACTAAGGACATAGATTTAGAAGTCCCTTTCTCTGGAACCTCAGCTGCACAGATTGAATGAATAGGAAGCGCTCTGGGGCTTCATGCTCATTCACAAACTGAAGCATAGTATGGAAAGAGACTGCGGCTGGGCCATAGGTCTGTGTGCGCTTTTGGCAAGTACAGGCACTCACCTTGTCATTTCTGTCTAATGGCAGCTATATGCAGGAGCTGTAGGTCTGAAGACATTTTTTTGGAGATTCTGGATCCTCATGCAGACTTTACGGCCGTGTGCAGGAGCCCTAATACTCCGGGGTCCCAGATGGAAGATCTACTAACAGGATCAGGTGGATTGGGGGGGGGGGGGGAGTTGTGCTGGGGGCATATGGAGAGAGAGAGAGAGAGAGAGAGAGAGAGAGAGAGAGAGAGAGAGAGAGAGAGAGAGAGAGAGAGAGAGAGAGAGAGAGGGGGTTTGAACTGGGGGGTTGCGGGGGAAATATTTTTGCATATAATGATGTAAAGGGGGGAACTCTGATGGGGACCCTGAGATAAAGGCGGGGAAACTCTGATGGGATCATGGGGACCCTGATGCAAAGGGGGGGAAACTCTGATGGGGACCCTGATGCAAAGGGGGGGAAACTCTGATGGGGACCCTGATGCAAAGGGGGGGAAACTCTGATGGGGACCCTGATGCAAAGGGGAGGAAACTCTGATGGGGACCCTGATGCAAAGGGGGGGAAACTCTGATGGGGACCCTGATGCAAAGGGGGGGAACTCTGATGGGGACCCTGATGCAAAGGGGGGGAAACTCTGATGGGACCCTGATGCAAAGGGGGGAAACTCTGATGGGGACCCTGATGCAAAGGGGGGGAAACTCTGATGGGGACCCTGATGCAAAGGGGGGGGAAACTCTGATGGGCACCCTGATGCAAAGGGGGGGAAACTCTGATGGGCACCCTGATGCAAAGGGGGGGAAACTCTGATGGGCACCCTGATGCAAAGGGGGGGAACTCTGATGGGGACCCTGATACAAAGGGGGGGAAACTCTGATGGGGACCCTGATGCAAAGGGGGGGAAACTCTGATGGGGACCCTGATGCAAAGGGGGGGGGGAACTCTGATGGGGACCCTGATGCAAAGGGGGGGAAACTCTGATGGGGACCCTGATGCAAAGGGGGGGAAACTCTGATGGGGACCCTGATGCAAAGGGGGGGAAACTCTGATGGGGACCCTGATGTAAAGGGGGGGAAACTCTGAAGGGGGACCCTGATGTAAAGAGGGGGAACTCTGATGGGGACCCTGATGTAAAGGAGGGGAACTCTGATGGGGACCCTGATGTAAGGGGGGGAACTCTGATGGGGACCCTGATGTAAAGGGGGGGGAACTCTGATGGGCACCCTGATGTAAAGGGGGGGGGAACTCTGATGGGCACCCTGATGTAAAGGGGGGGAACTCTGATGGGGAGTGAGCATGCAGATTAGTACTCAATTTTATTTGGGGGGGGATTTTCACTGACACATAATGCTCATACATCTTGGGGGGGCGCAATTTGGCATATTTGCCCTGGGTGCTGCACCTGCAGGGCTCTGAGGGAAGTGGCAGGGTCTGCATCCATTTAGACGTGATTTCCCTTTGGAAGGATCTCACCAAAAATTCAATTTTAGTTGCAGGGGATGCCCAAAATCTGATTTGTTTCTTAGTGTAGACTTCTGGAAAAATCAGTGAGCCAATCACACAAGCTGGAAATTACATTGGGGGGGGGGGGTACGTTCTATACTCCATACTGTATTCCAGGTGGCCATATTGCATTTTACAGAAAATGACAGATTGAAAAAGGAAAGGTCATTTTAATAACATTCAATTAGTATACAACCTGTGTAGCAATTGTATATGCTAATATATATAAAAAATATATATATTTATATATATATTTGCCTTTTTTCTAACAAAAGTGGAGTTACCCTTTAATACAACACTTGAAAAAGCAAAACTCAAAAAGTCAAGAATAAAGTTGAATAAAAATGTTACAAATGAAGCAGCGCACGCGCGGCCCCGTTATAAAGCACGCTGGCGTTTCTGCCACAAGCCCTTCCGGCATACAAATAAACTTTAACCTTTCCTCCAGAGCGACGCGGCCAGGGGACGTGCGTAGGTACAGAAATGTGTTAACACCGAAATTGAGGGCTTAAGAGCAAGAGGGGGTCATGTTTGTGTGCAGAGGAGGTGACAGGGAATTGTGCGCTGATGCGAGACGCTCGATGGCAGCTGCAGGACCCCAAAGCTGCCCACCTCCTGCGATTTCCTCAACGAACGAGAAAACGCTTGCGGAAACGGAAAACAAAATAAACTAGAAGGAAAAAAAAAAAAATCAAAAAAACATAAACATGGCTGAAAAACTCATAGATGTGATCATGGGGCAACCAATTACAGTGCCCCATGATCCAAAACTCCCCCACCAACCTTGGGCATCATGACCCACTTAAAGGGCCGGCTCCCATCATTGGCAAGAGGTTAATATTGGACTCCAGGAAGCTATGTATCACCCACTGTGATCGGTGACGATTAAAAAATGCCAAAATTATGTAGAAAGGGGGTCTTCAAATTATGGCCCACCAAGGGCCACATCCAACCCGCTACAAGGTTATACGCAGCTTACAGCAACTGTCCATGAAAATACCCCAGCTGGCATTGGATGCTCCAGTCTGTATTGTAATATGGAGACCGACACGTCTAATGCCAGCCAGCAAGCCGTGACCCTCCCCAAGTCTCCAATGCAGATTCCCCACTCCTCTGCTGTGGTTGTTTTCTGGGAATGCTGGTATCCAACTCTGCTGGCCACATGTGGATGCAAGAAAGGGGGAGGGGGGGGAAACTCTGCTGTCCTCCTCACTTGGATGCAAGAAGGGGGGGGGGGGGAATCTGCTGGCTGCACGTGGATGCAAAGGGGGCAACTCCGCTACATACATGGGTGCAAGCGGGACAATGCCTCTGGCCACACATATATGAAAGCGGGACAACGCCACTGGCTACACATGGGTGTAAGCGGGACAACGCCACTGGCCACACATGGGTGCAAGCAGGACAATGCCACTGGCCACACATGGGTGCAAACAGGACAACGCCGCTGGCCACACATGGGTGCAAGCGGGACAACGCCGCTGGCCACACATGGGTGCAAGCGGGATAATGCCGCTGGCCACACATGGGTGCAAGCGGGACAATGCCACTGGCCACACATGGATGCAAGCGGGACAACGCCACTGGCCACACATGGGTGCAAGCGGGACAATGCTGCTGGCCCCACATGGGTGCAAGGTGGGCAACGCTGTTGACAACACATGGGTGAAAGCGGGGCGACACTGTAGGCCACACATGGGTGCAGGAGGGGCGACACTGTAGGCCACACATGGGTGCAGGAGGGGCGACACTGTAGGCCACACATGTGTGCAAGCGGGACAACGCCGCTGGCCACACATGGGTGCAAGCGGGACAACGCTGCTGGCCACACGTGGGTGCAAGTGGGACAACGCTGCTGGCCCCACATGGGTGCAAGCGGGGCAACACTGTTGACAACACATGGGTGCAAGCGGGGCGACACTGTAGGCCACACATGGGTGCAGGAGGGGCGACACTGTAGGCCACACATGGGTGCAGGAGGGGCGACACTGTAGGCCACACATGGGTGCAGGAGGGTGCGACACTGTAGGCCACACATGGGTGCAGGAGGGGCGACACTGTAGGCCACACATGGGTGCAGAAGGGGCGACACTGTAGGCCACACATGGGTGCAGGAGGGGGCGACACTGTAGGCCACACATGGGTGCAGGAGGGGGCGACACTGTAGGCCACACATGGGTGCAGAAGGGGCGACACTGTAGGCCACACATGGGTGCAGGAGGGGCGACACTGTAGGCCACACATGGGTGCAGGAGGGGCGACACTGTAGGCCACACATGGGTGCAGGAGGGGCGACACTGTAGGCCACACATGGGTGCAGGAGGGGCGACACTGTAGGCCACACATGGGTGCAGGAGGGGCGAGACTGTAGGCCACACATGAGTGCAGGAGGGGCGACACTGTAGGCCACACATGGGTGCAGGAGGGGCGAGACTGTAGGCCACACATGAGTGCAGGAGGGGCGACACTGTAGGCCACACATGGGGGGGCAACTTTGCTGGCTACACCTGAATGCAAGGGGGGCAACTCTGCTGGCCACACCTGGATGCAAGGGGGCAATGCCGCTGGCCACACTTGTATGCATGGGGGGAAACGCTGCTGGCCACACATGGGTGCAAGCGGGGCAAAAAACTGTAGGCACACATGGGTGCAAGGGGGGCAACTTTTCTGGCCACACATGGGTGCAAAGGGGGCAACTCCACTGGCCACATTTATTTATAAAACTGACTCTGCTGACCACACATGGATGCAAGGGGGGCGGGGGACACCGCTGGGCTCAAATGGATGCAAGAATGGGGGGGGGGGGGGTCTGCTGGCCACACATGGATGCAAGGGGGACAACTCCGCTGGGCACACCTGGATGCAAGGGGAGCATCTCCACTGGCCATGCAAGGGAAGGCAACTCCACTGGCCACACCTGGATGCAAGGGGGGCAACGCCACTGGCCACACATGGATGCAAGTGGGGCAAGAGAAGAGACGGTTTATGAAACAGATTTTTTGGCCCATACAATTGTAAAATATCTGATGTTGCCCTCATACTGAAACATTTGGAGACCTGTGATGTAGAATATGACAAAAATAGCATGGGGTTACTAGGTGCTACTATCTCTCCAATGTGCGGTCCCTGCTATAGTCTATGGGAATAGAGGACACAAATGGCCTCTTAATACTCCTGTTAGAACTCGTTGGGATTGCCGGCCCTTTTATCTTTAACAGAAGGCAGAGCGTTGGATGTATTGCCCAAGACCCAGCATGGCGTGTATACAGAATCTGATGCGTGTCCAAATCACATCATGAGCTTTGTCAGGTGCGCCATTACGGACCAAGAAACAGAATGATCGGCCCCTGCAGCGGCTCCTGGCAATGTCATCCATCAAGAGGAGGGAGACTGCCGAGGATTTGCCCATTTTCTTTTCCACGGCAAAGAGCACCGCTCTCAGGCATCACAAATACCGAAGGAGCAATCAATTTACAAATAGGGGAAAGGGACCATTAATCCAGCACCGGTAGGTATTATCGCCATGCGTTATAAAGCACATCATCCCCCGAAGAGTTAAAACGCAACTTATCCTTCTGATCGTCTCGAGGCGGACGCGGTAAAGCGCATCATAACTTGAATGTTCCTGGGTGAATTTTCTTTGTTTCAGCAAAGTTTGAAACCAGCTTCAAGTTCGCCTCTTAAAGTGGTGCTAAAGTCTCGCATTTTGTGCCATAAATACTCCGGTACAGGACACCTGAGCAGCGGACAAATGATTGTAGCAAAAGAAGTTCAGAAAAGCAATTGTAATCTTCACCGTGCGTCCTATGGGGTCCTGTGCACCGCCTCTCCGAACTGCACCCAGGAGTATCCAGCACTTCTTTACAATGTAATATCTGGGTGTGCAAAGACATTTGGCATACATAAAGTGGATTCTCATCCTTAGTGACTATTAAGGAATGTGGACCAATGTAGCCATGTATACTAAATACTAGGGGCGGACTGACAACTCTCAGGGCCCCCGGACCAAAAAAAAAAAGCAAGGGCCCCCTGTCAGGCCCCACCCATGACCCGCCCCTTGCCATGTCCCCACATTTTGCACAAAGTACAACAGAGAGTCTGTTAGAAAGCGTCCCCTCCAGGCCCCATTAGAGACTACAAAGGAGTATAATGGGACCTGGAGGGGGCCTCTTTCTAACAGAGGGTACAGTAAACACCTCCATTTGCTCTGGTCCTCACGGGACCCCCTCCTTGTGCCATGACTCTCACCCCTGTACGTTACACACTCCTGACCCCTGCACCCTGTACATGACATACTCCTGACCCCTGCACATTACACACTCCTGACCCCTGCACATTACATACTCCTGACCCCTGTACGTTACACACTCCTGACCCCTGTACATGACATACTCCTGACCCCTGCACATTACACACTCCTGCCCCCTGCATCATGTAAATTACATACTCCTGACCCCTACACCCTGTACATTGCACACCCCTAAAAATTACATATTCCTGACCCCTGCATCCTGTACATTACATACTCCTCACCCCTGCACATTACACACTCCTGACCCCTGCACATTACACACGCCTAAGCCCTACACCCTATATATACACACACACACCATACCTCTCGAGCAGAGGAAAAGAGCAGAAAGAAAGAGGAGGAGCAAAAAAGGGGAGGAAGAGCAAAGACAGGAAGTGTGAAGAGGAGAGGAAGAGAGAAGAAGTGAGAAAGAGGCAAAAGGAGAGGAAGAGAAGAAGAGGGGAGGAGAGAAAAAAAAGAAAGAAGAAGAAGAAAGAAGAAGAAGAGACTAGGAGGAAGAGAGGAAGAGAAGAAGTGGAGACTAGAGCAGGGGTCTCCAAACTTTTCAAACAAAGAGCCAATTTACTATCCTTAAGACCTTTGGAGGGCCAGACTATGGCCATTGGGGGTAGAAAAGCTGCCAATTTCAGTTGAAAAAACAATGCCCCATCTTTGGTGTCAGTAGGAGGAATTGTGTCCTATCATTGGTGTCATTAGGAGGAATTTTGCCCCATTATTGGAAGGAATTGTTCCCCTTCATTGGGGTCGGTGGGGGGGGGGGGTATTATGCCCTATTGTTGGTATCAGTGGATGAAATAGTGCACTGAGGGCTGTATAAAAGCAAAGGGCCTCATCTGGCTCCAGGGCCACAGTTTGGAGACCACTGCACTAGAGGAACAGAAGAAGGGGAGACTAGAGGAAGAGAAGAAGGGGGAGACTAGAGGAAGAGAAGAATGGGGAGACGAGGAAGAGAAGAAGAAAAGACGAGGAAGAGAAGAAAAGAAGACGAGGAAGAGCAGAAGAGGAAGAGCAGAAGAGAAGAAGAGGAGAAGAGGATGTCAGTATTGGGCTCAGCCCTTCCTTCTCTGAGCTGGCCGCTCAGCTGTCGGCTAATTGCCAGCTCTCATCTCTCTTCACAGTTAACCAGCTGTTGTGGATCTGCACATCAGTCCCGCCTACTTAAAGATCTCCAGCTCACTTCATTCCTGCCTTCGCCTTGGTCACATCACAAGAAACCATCTTCTGCGTTCCTGTTTAAAGACTGACTTTGCTGACATCCCTTCTCGCTCCTTATCCTGCTTGCTGTTTCTCTACTTGGATCCCTGAATTCTGGCTTGGCTGACTACCCGATCCAGTTACTGAACTGTGGCTTGGCTGACTACCCGATCTGGTTGCTGGACTCTGGCTATGACTACGCTTACTCTATTTACCTTTTTATTTTTATTAATAAACAAGTGTAATTTTTCTGTACTTCTGTCTCGGTCTGATTCATGGTTTCTGACAGAGGAGGAGATTGGCCCTGGAACTACAGATCCGAGCACCACCAAAGCTTGCAGAGAAGGGAAAAGAAGGACTGTCCCTGAGCTGGAAGCAGTTGTTGGGGGGACATGGTAGAGCACACAGTGCAGCAGGCTGTTGATGGGATGATTTACCTCAGTGTGGGGGACGCACAGAGGCCAGATCACTGACAAAGCCTGGTCTGTGGGAACGCCACTGCCAAGTTTGGTGTCACCATCTGGTCGTGGGGAGGACATCCCTGCAGCTGGCATCACTAAGCCCCAGATGGAGAGCAGGAAGAGACAAGTTGTCCCTCTAGGAGTCAGTGAGAAGCCCCTGACACCCTATTTAAAAGAACAGTCTTGCCCACCGTTTAGGCATCTACCAGGTTTAGAGGGACTTAAGTTTGTGTGCTCCAACGCCACATTTGGGCCCCAACACACTGACCAGTAGGAGAGGAATGGCCAGAGACTGTCGGGGCAACTATCCTAGCATTGCCTTAGTCATGACCTGCCACTGGTCCGTTGGTCATTTATTTGGTCACGTTATTTGAAACGGTTTGTTTACTTGTTATTGTTTAACTTGTTTTAGTGTTATTTACTGTTCTTCCATCTCTTTTGTGTGTTAATACAAGAAATATTCACTCTTCAGCCGTGTGTGGTCAGTGAACGTAGTGCTGCTCAGAGCGTTGTCAGCACCGGGACCCAAGAAACAGCGACTCCTTCGGGGTAACCGCTACATACTGTTTACAATAATGATCACACTCATACAGATAATTAAAACAATTAAAAATTACAGATTGCCCCCCTAAACTTTCACTAACTATTGAAGATAAAAATAATCTGGGTCATACAATGAATACACAACCCCCCCCCCCCCCCTCCCTCGCACCCACTTGGGTCAGATTCTCTGTCCAGTAATCAGGCTCGGTTGCTGTCTGTCCACGTGTAATTATCCTCCGCTCCCAGCAAATATCATTAACATGAGTAATTTATGAGTACTTTATTGCTCGGCACCGCGAGCTGTTTGTCTAGTGATTGCATTCAATTTACATCTGGAGAGTGCTCAGTCAGTCTGCTGTCATTTCAGGCGGAAGGACTACTGTGAACCGCATGGAGCCCGGAGAAGAAGGCTTCAGGCCGGGAGGGGCAGGTGGTGGGTGAGGGAAGGACAGGGCCGAGGAGGTTCATTAGCAGAAAAAAACAAAAAGCTGACAAAGTTAGTAGTTCTTATAATTTAGCATTTCTATCTTGCAAACCGGCACACGCACTTGGAGTCCCAGAAATACTTTGACACAAAATAAAAAAAATAAAAAAAGTTACAAAAATGTGGTCCCACGCTTTATGCGTTTCAGCCCCGCGTGGGCCTTCACGATGAGGTCCACATAGGGCGTTATGATCGTTGGCTCCACCTAGCGACCATAATGAGGTATTTTTTCCCTGACTGGGGGTAGCAGCAGTGAGCGGTCTTTTATTACAGGAAGTCTCACACTGGGATTATTGCACAGATCTGGAAAAAAAATACACAAAAGCTCACTGAGATTCCAGAAGAAGACACGTGGCCAATGGATTTAGACAGTATTTGTTTAGTCCATTGGTCAACCATGAAAGAGACGGTGTCATGGGTAAAAATGGATACCTTGATACCCAGAACATTGCTCTGTTGCTGAGGACTTGTTCCCTTAAGTCACTTAAGGGAGTGTCAATCTCCTTTATCCCTCACAGTGCTTTTTGGAGTTACAGTAAAACAGTAAAAGTTTGAGAGTAACTTGGTTTGAGAGCGTTTTGCAAGACAAGCAACATTTCTTAATACATTTTGACTTGATATACAAGCGATGTCATGTCACAACTAGTGAGTATTAAAGAGAAGAGAGGCGCCTCCAAGTGTAACAATAAGGTTACATTTAATTAAGCTACAACATTTAGTAACATATTGCTACACTTAGAGGCTCCTCTCTTCTCTTTTATACTCTGGAGCTCCTGCTGGATTTTGCTTCTAATCCCCTTGTGGAGGCTTCCATTTGTAGATGGACATTTTATGGTCACACAACCGATCACATCGCTATAATCTTTTTATTATGGACTATAAACTGAAGGACCTATGAATAAACGGCTGTGGAACGAATCATTTGAGTTTCCATTATTTCTTATGGGGAAATTCGCTTTGATATATGAGTGCTTTGGATTACAAGCATGTTTCTGGAACAAATTATGCTCACAATCCAAGGTTTTACTGTAGTTCATTTTTAATATAGTGATATCCTAGGATCGACAGCTCCATCTAGTGGCCACATTGCAGTATCTTCCCTGAAATACTCTAGGCAGGAAACAATACCTCATGATGGTCATTAGATGGAGCCGACGATCATAGGAAATCACCTTACTACTAAAATATGGCCAGAATTCATCAAGGATGGGCGAATGCTTGTGGCATACATCCAATAACTTTGTTTTGTTTTTTTTACTAAACAGATCCTAAAAGTGAGACTTGAACTCTATGCTAGTTGCTTGTGCACCAATACCTTTTTGCAACCAACTTCAGGTCTCTGAGTACTAGAGTTTCACTTTAAAATTTGATATATCCAACATACGCACAAATATACAGTGCCTTGAAAAAAAGTATTCATACCCCTTGAAATTTTCCACATTTTGCCATGTTACAACCAAAAACGTAAATGTATTTTATTGGGATTTTATGTGATAGACCAACACAAAGTGGCACATAAAATTGTGAAGTGGAAGGAAAATGATAAATGGTTTTCATTTTTTTTTTTTACAAATAAATGTAAAAAGTGTGGTGTGCATTTGTATTCAGCCCCCTTTACTCTAATACCCCTAACTAAGATCTAGTGGAACCAATTGCAATCAGAAGTCAACTAATTAGTAGATAGAGACCACCTGTGTGCAATTTAATCTCAGTATAAATACAGCTGTTCTGTGAAGCCCTCTGAGGTTTGTTAGAGAACCTTAGTGAACAAACCTCATCATGAAGGCCAAGGAACACACCAGACAGGTCAGGGATAAAGTTGTGGAGAAGTATAAAGCAGGGTTAGGTTATAAAAAAAATCTCCCAAGCTTTGAACATCTCACGGAGCTCTGTTCAATCCATCATCGGAAAATGGAAAGAGTATGGCACAACTGCAAACCTACCAAGACATGGCCGTCCACCTAAACTGACCGGCCGGGCAAGGAGAGCATTCATCAGAGAAGAGCCAAGAGGTCCATGGTAACTCTGGAGGAGCTGCAGAGATCCACAGCTCAGGTGGGAGAATCTGTCCACAGGACAACTATTAGTCGTGTTCTCCACAAATCTGCCCTTTATGGAAGAGTGACAAGAAGAAAGACATTGGTGAAAGAAAGTCATAAGAAGTCCTGTTTGTAGTTTGTGAGAAGCCATGTGGGGGACACAGCAAACATGTGGAAGAAGGTGATCTGGTCAGATGAGACCAAAATTCAACTTTTTGGCCTAAAAGTAAAACGCTATGTGTGGGGAAAACTAACACTGCACATCACCCTGAACACACCATCCCCACCGTGAAACATGGTGGTGGCAGCATCATGTGGTGGGGATGGTTTTCTTCAGCAGGGACAGGGAAGCTGGTCAGAGTTGATGGGAAGATGGATGGAGATAAATACAGGACAATCTTAGAAGAAAACCTGTCAGAGTCTGCAAAAGACTTGAGACCGGGGCGGAGGTTCCCCTTCCAGCAGGACAACGACCCGAAACATCCAGCCAGAGCTACAATGGAATGGTTTAGATCAGCGATTCTCAACCAGGGTTCCTTCAGGAGGTAGCTAGGGGTTCCTTCAGCATTGGGCAATTTCTGCCTCTCAGATAAGTTCCCACTCACACGATTGATCTTTTTAGCTATTTGTAAGGAGGTACTTCTTCCAAATGACCACAAGCATAAAGGACCATTCTTCCCACTGACCATATCACTAATGTATCATGAGTTGTAGATTTCTAATTTTTAGCAGGGGTTTCCCCCGAGACCAGAGAACTATTTCAAGGGTTCCTCTGTGTTGAAAAGGTTGAGAAAGGCTGGTTTAGATCAAAGCATATTCATGTATTAGAATGGCCCAGTCACAGTCCAGACCTAAATCCCATTGAGAATCTGTGGCAAGACTTGAAAATTGATGATCACAGACGCTCTCCATCCAATCTGACAGAGCTTGGAGATATTCTGCAAAGAAGAATGGGCAGAAATGTCCCTCTAGATGTGCAAAGCTGGTAGAGACATCCCCATAAAGACTTGTAGAGAAAGGGGGTTCTACAAAGTATTGACTCCGGGGGGCGCCATACAAATGCCCCCCCCCCCCCCCCCCACACACTTTTCACATATTTATTTGGATCATTTTCCTTCCACTTCACAATTATGCTTTTGGTTGTAACATGACACAATGTGGAACATTTTAAGGGGTATGAATACTTTTTCAAGGCACTGTACATCACTGGAGAAAAATAAATAAATAAGCATGGCCTCTATGTTCCCCACCCCCCCCCCCCCTCCTTCTCAGGATTTGTGCCCGCGGTAAACATTGTTCCAGACTTCATACCACAGCTTGTCAGTCGTTCGCCTGACACATACACGCCGCAATACAACAATGAGCGCGCTCAGACGAGTGGACGGCGTGCTAAGCAGAGCCTGCGCTGTAATTACCTCTCCGGCGCCCGGGTTTATTCTGGCGTTAATTACAGGATGTGTGCTCCGGCGCAGTATTGTAGAAAACATCACAAAGTGATCAATGTCAGCGCGATGACATTGGAAGGAGGCAGATGGTTGTTGAGATTTTTTTTTATTTTTTGCTGCTTGCCTGTACACGGGATATATATTTTGACCTTCGCTGAAAAGTAATAATTATGTAAATGTGAAAAGAAAAGAATTCACGAGGTGTGAAGTCACATCCAACTTAACCCGTTCGCCTTTTCTTCTTTTTTTTTTTTTTACCAAACAAACAAAAAAACGTACAAAAGTAAGAGCTGCAATTAAGACGAAAATATTTTGTTAAAAAAGGTAAACAATATGGGTGACTTCACACTGCTGTGCTTCGGCTAAAGTGCGGAAAAACAACGGTTTCTGTGCAGGTTAGCTGCGCTTTTCCATAGACTTTAATTATGTCCTGCAGTTTTGGTGCATGCCCGAGTTCTGGTGTGCTTTCTGAAGGTGCACCAAAACCGCTCGACATAAAAGTCTACAGGAAAGAGCAGCCAACTCTTACGAAAACCATGGGTTAGCTGCGCTTTACCACCTCCCACCCACCGTATAGGGAAACGACTGCTGCCTTTCAGTGCCCATCAGTGCCACATATTCGTGCCTCCTCATCAGTGCCACCTTTTCAGTGCCCATCGGTGTAGCCTCATCAGTGCAGCTTCAGTGCCCATCAGTGCCAACCTTCAGTGCAACATATTCGTGCCTCATCAGTGCCACCTTTTAGTGCCCATCAGTGCCACCTATCAGTGCAACATATTCGTGCCTTCTCATCAGTGCCCACCAGCGTAGCCTCATCAGTGCAGCTTCATCAGTGCCCATCAGTGCAACATTCTTGCCTCATCAGTGCCCATCAGTGCCCATCAGTGCAACATATATGTGCCTCCTCATCAATACTACCTTTTCAGTGCCCATCAGTGCCGCCTCATCATTGCCCATCAGTGCCGCCTATCTGTGCAACATATTCGTGCCTCCTCATCAGTGCCACCTTTTCAGTGCCCATCAGTGTAGCCTCGGTGCTCATCAGTGCCACCTATCAGTGCCTATCAGTGCAACATATTCGTGCCTTCTCATCAGTGCCCATCAGTGTAGCATCAGTGCAGCTTCATCAGTGCCCATCAGTGCAACATTCTTGCCTCATCAGTGCCCATCAGTGCCGCCTATCTGTGCAACATATTCGTGCCTCCTCATCAGTGCCACCTTTTCAGTGGCCATCAGTGTAGCCTCGGTGCTCATCAGTGCCACATCAGTGCCCAGTTACAGTGTTACATGTACCCAAATGCGCTCTGAGCCCACCCAGTTGTGTGAGAATAGCGAATTAATATTTTTGCTATTCTTACACTGATACTCCTCCCGGCCATGAGACCCGTCATCCGATTGGCTGGGAGGATGAGGAGGAGGAGGAGGAGGAGGAGGAGGAGGAGGAGGAGGAGGAGGAGGAGGAGGAGAAGGGGAAGGAGAAGGAGGAGAAGAAGAAGACGACAGAGGAGCCACTGCCCGTAGGAGCCCGCAACCCGCCCGCTGGAGCCCGTAGCATCCCACAACCCGCCCGCTGCCCGTAGGAGCCCGCAACCTAGATGGGGTATATGCCGGGCATGATGACTGACCCACCGACCGACGGGGTGTGGGGGGTGTGGGTGACCCAACCGCCAACCACCCGACCTACCTAGAGCGGGCAGGGGGGGGCGGAGAGTGGGGGTGGGTGTTTGTCGCCCCCCTCAAAAAAAACACCACCGCCACTGGATTATAGTGCACACAAACACAATATAATAACCCATTGTTTGGTAAAATATAAAAAAAGGATGGTGTTACGCCAAGTAAATAGATACCCAACATGTCACATTTAAAAATTGCGCACGCTCGTGGAATGGGCACACTGCGGTACCTAAACATCTCCATAGGCGATGCTTTAAAAGCCTTTACAGTTTACCAGCTTAGAGTTGCAAAGGAGGTTTGGCATTTTTAGAATTATTGCGCTCACTCTGATATCTCCCATGTGTGGTGCGATCCACATTTACATAGAAGTGCGGGACCGACATGCGTGTGAGCACAGTGGGGGGGGGGGGGGGGGGGGCTTTCCCTTGAACATATCACAAAAAAAAATTGTATTAAAAAAAAACCACAGCAGTGATTTACTAATGCACACTTTGCTTGGCTTGGTTTGGAGACCCTCCATTGGCAACATGGGTAGAAAAGAAAAAAAAAAAAAAAAAAAAAAAAAAAAAAATCGGATACGTTTTATATTTATTTTTACATTATACTCTGTGGGACCTGAGACATCAAACTGCAGTGACAGAGTTGAGCTGAGTGGATTGCGCTCCTTCTTTCCGCTCGCTGTTAGCCACATTCCGTCTTTTTCTTCACCTAATTAACACTTTTATTATAAGGTAAACAGCTCAGTGATCTCATGGTGGCCTCATAGAGGAGTAAGAGCAATAAAAGTCTTGTGTGGCTATTTCTAGATATTTCCTATGAGCATATGATTATTATATAAAAAAAATATATTTATATTAGCTCCGGGGAAAAAAAAAAAAGAAAAGAAGAAGAACAAACTCTCATCTATGAGGCAGATTTAGGAGGTTCCCCCCCCCCCCCCCGCATGCCAGAGGCCTCCAACTACAAAGTCTCCCATATACATCAGAGGCCCCGCTCATCACAGAGTCAGGAGGTCCCCCATCACAGTGTTAGAGGGCCCCCAATCACATCAGAACTTCAATTTCATATCAGAGACCCTCATGTCAGAGATTCCCATTCACATAAGAGTCCTCTCGTCACATCAAAGTCTTCCCTATACATCAGAGGCCCCCATTCCACAATCAGAGGCTCCCCATGATATCAAAGCTCCCTATACATGAGAGCCCCCATAATATCAGAGACCCCCCCCCCCATTCAAATCAGGGTTTCCTCATCACCACAGAGTCCACGATTCCATCTCTGATCCAGGGCAACCAAGTTCTCATGCTCGTGGCATCCCAGGGGAACGCAAATAGCACCCTGGTTAAACAGCACTTGTCTAGATTCAATATATGAAGTTTTAGGGTTAGGTTACCACCAGTAAAGACACCTCAGGGGAACCCAAATAACATTCTGGTCAAACACTTGTCTAGATCTAGAAATGGTTTTAATACAGTTTTTAATGGTGGTAACCTAACCCCAAGGCACCCCAGGGGAACCCAAATGGCACCCTAGGGTGCTGCAGCATTCTGGTTTAGAAACATCGGTCTAGATCTCAGAAAGAAGGGGGTTGGGGTATAGGTACCCCTGGGACTTTTATGGTGCTTTTCAAAATTTAATTGGATCGATATAGAAAAATAAATCAAGGAAGAAAATAACACTGTATGCAAAATGCCAAACTGACTGGAAGTAATCTTTTGATTCAAAATCTTTAATAGTTTAAGAATATTACAAAACACCATCTAAAAACAAGCACAGTTTTTACAATCACGGTCAATCAATGAAAAATTAAATATTTAAAAATAGAGACCACTTTGCGATACCAATCTCAACATGTTTCGCTCAACACATGAGCTTCATCAGGAGTATTTTGGTACAGGTGTGGCATACAAGCCCAAATAGGTTTGAAGATGAATAGTAGACAACTAGATTGTAAATGTATATAAAGTTTCGTGGCTTAAGTACCAATCAATTACACGCGTCTCAACCGCCTAGGACCTCCCAAAACCGTTTTTGGTCCACAGAGGGGCCCAAGTGTAGAGTAACTGAAAGCTTATAGGTTGAATCAAGGAGTGAATGTTAAGGGGTAAAATAGCCGTATAGACAAAAACACAAGGGAGAGCAACGCTCCAATTTCACCACAAGGTGGCACTCCAAGTTGACAACCCTTATGAGTCAGACCAGGAGATCCACGCATAAACACAGCCCCAATGAACTGAGAGGTGGGGTGGATGTGTACGGAAGGGGAGAGCGGCATATACCTCCCCTTGCAGCCTCAGAGCCACTGTCTGACTCATAAGGGTTGTCAACTTGGAGTGCCACCTTGTGGTGAAATTGGAGCGTTGCTCTCCCTTGTGTTTTTGTCTATAAGGCTATTTTAGCCCTGAACATTCACTCCTTGATTCAACCTATAAGCTTTCAGTTACTCTACACTTGGGCCCCTCTGTGGACCAAAAACGGTTTTGGGAGGTCCTAGGCGGTTGAGACGCGTGTAATTGATTGGTACTTAAGCCACGAAACTTTATATACATTTACAATCTAGTTGTCTACTATTCATCTTCAAACCTATTTGGGCTTGTATGCCACACCTGTACCAAAATACTCCTGATGAAGCTCATGTGTTGAGCGAAACATGTTGAGATTGGTATCGCAAAGTGGTCTCTATTTTTAAATATTTAATTTTTCATTGATTGACCGTGATTGTAAAAACTGTGCTTGTTTTTAGATGGTGTTTTGTAATATTCTTAAACTATTAAAGATTTTGAATCAAAAGATTACTTACAGTCAGTTTGGCATTTTGCATACAGTGTTATTTTCTTCCTTGATTTATTTTTCTATATCGATCCAATTAAATTTTGAAAAGCACCATAAAAGTCCCAGGGGTACCTATACCCCAACCCCCTTCTTTCTGTAACCTATTTAATAGGGATGCGGTGCTAAGGGTTAACTGTCCCTGCCCTCTAACAATATTTCTTGTATCGGTCTAGATCTATAAAATGGTTGTAATATGCTATTTTTACTGCTGGTAAATTAACCCCAAGGTACCCCAAGGAAACCCAAATGGCATCCTGGGGTGCTGCAGCATCCTGGTTGAGAAACACTGATCTAGATCTATAAATGGTATTAATATACCGTTTTTACTGGTAGTAACCCAATCCTAAAAGGCATCTCAGGGGAACCCCAAATGGCACTTTAGGGTGCTGCGGCACCCTGCTTGAGAAATGCTGGTCTAGATCTAAAAAAATATTTTTTGATATCTAGTTTTTACTGGTGATAACCTAAACCTAAAAAGGCATTCTAGGGTAACCCAAATGGCATCCTGGTTGAGAAACATTGGTCTTGATCTTTAAATGGTATTGATATGGAGTTTTTGTTCTTCTGGTAATCTAACCCTAAAAAGGGTACCCCAGGGGAACCCAAATGGCACCCTAGAGTACTGCAGCATCCTGGTTGAGAAACGCTGGTCTAGATCTGTATATTGAAGTAATATGCAGTTTTTCCTGGTGGTAGCCCAACTATAAGGCGCCCCAGGGGAACCCCAATTGCAGTCTGGTTGAGATACGCTAGCCTAGATCTAAAAATTGTATTAATGTGTTATTTGTACTACTGGTGACCTAAACTGAAGGTACCCAGAGAAAAATCCAAATGGAACCCCCAAGATGCTGCAGTATCCTGGTTGAGAAACACAGGTCTAGATCTATACATGGTTTTAAAATGCAGTTTTTACTGGTGGTAGCCTAATCATAAGGCACTCTAGAGGAACCCAAATAGAACCCTAGGGTGCTGCATCTCCCTGCATCTCCCTGGTTGAGCATCACTGGTATAAATCGTTAAATGTTTTAATATGCAGTTTTTACTGGTATTAACCTAACCCCAAGGCATCTCAGGGAACCCAAATGGGATCCTAGGGTGCTGCAGCATCCTGGTTGAGAAACTCTGGTCTAGATCTAGAAATGGTTTATTATGCAGTTTTTACTGGTAGTAACCTAACCCCAATGCACCCCAGGGGAAACCAAATGTATATAACCAGCAATACAACTGCTGCAAATTATAACCATCAGCACTGATGGCTCTGTGCACACCGGATTGTGCCAGGATAAAGCCCGTCATCGGTCTACAACGTATAATGAAATGACCATCATGGATTAGTAATGGGGAAACTGCAGCACTGCAAAGTGCCATCAATCTCGGGGAAGTGAGTGGATTGTCAAAGTGACAGCGGGCAATACACAGTAAGATTTTGATTGGTCAATTCAACACTTTTCAACAACCACCTTGAAAAAAGGTGTGTGCTGTGCTATTATTTTGAAATAAAATGAAATGGCTTTCACCAAATTGGCCCAACTTTAACAAACTCTGCTGGAATACGAACCTAAGGGGCTGAACTGAATAGATACCCAAAGGAGTAGAATCTGGCAAGAGGCTGTTGGGTCCAGAGGAGGTCCCATAACCAAGATCTCAGAAAATCCAGGACAGTTGAGCATAGAGGATCATTTACATAGGTACAGAAGAGATCCCATAACCAAGATCTCAGCAAGTCCAGGACAGTTGGGTACAAAGTATTATTCACATGGTTGCAGAGGAGGTCCTATAGCCAAGATCTCAGCAAGTCCAGGACAGTTGGGTACAAAGTATTATTCACATGGTTGCAGAGGAGGTCCTATAGCCAAGATCTCAGCAAGTCCGGGACAGTTGGGTACAAAGTATTATTCACATGGTTGCAGAGGAGGTCCCATAGCCAAGATCTCAGCAAGTATGGGACAGTTGGGTACAAAGTATTATTCACATGGTTGCAGAGGAGGACCCATAGCCAAGATCTCAGCAAGTCCGGGACAGTTGGGTACAAAGTATTATTCACATGGTTGCAGAGGAGAACCCATAGCCAAGATCTCAGCAAGTCTGGGAAAGTTGGGTACAAAGTATTATTCACATGGTTGCAGAGGAGGACCCATAGCCAAGATCTCAGCAAGTCCGGGACAGTTGGGTACAAAGTATTATTCACATGGTTGCAGAGGAGAACCCATAGCCAAGATCTCAGCAAGTCTGGGAAAGTTGGGTACAAAGTATTATTCACATGGTTGCAGAGGAGGACCCATAGCCAAGATCTCAGCAAGTCCGGGACAGTTGGGTACAAAGTATTATTCACATGGTTGCAGAGGAGGACCCATAGCCAAGATCTCAGCAAGTCCGGGACAGTTGGGTACAAAGTATTTTTCACATGGTTGCAGAGAAGGACCCATAGCCAAGATCTCAGCAAGTCCAGGGCAGTTGGGTACAAAGTATTATTCACATGGTTGCAGAGGAGGTCCCATATAGCCAAGATCTCAGCAAGTCTGGGACAGTTGGGTACAAAATATTATTCACATGGTTGCAGAGGAGGACCCATAGCCAATATCTTAGCAAATTGGGGACAGTTAAGTATAAGGACTCATAAGGCACCCTAGGAGGAACCCAAACAGAACCCCAGGGTGCTGCATCTCCCTGGTTGAGCATCACTGGTCTAGATCCATTAATGTTTTTTTTTATGTAGTTTTTACTGGTAGTAACCAAACCATCTCAGGGAACCCAAATGGCACCATAGGGTTCATAGGGTTCTGCAGCACCATGGTTGGAAAACTCTGGTCTAGATCTATGAATGGTTTATTATGCAGATTTTACTGGTGATATCCTAACACCAAGGCACTCCAGGAAAAAAAAAACAAATGGCACCCTGGTTGAGATACGCAGATCTATAAATGGTTTTAATATGCATTTTTTTTTTCTGGCAGTAACCTCCACTTACACATTTTTCATCATATGCTCAGCTGGAATCACACCGTTTCCAACAGTTTTACTTTAACAAGAAATAATGACGGTTAACAGGTAATAATTGAGTTCACTGAGGACAATTCTTTTATCTTTCCCAAATTCGCACTCTAAGTGACTCTCAAGGACAGGTGTTCCATTCCAGTATAATAATGGGATTCCTGAGGCCCATTATCTGGAATAGTGACAGTTGTGAACACACTGCAGGTTATTTAATGATTAAAAAAAAATAAAATAAAATAATAATATTAGGCCAATGTTTGCATATAAGCTTATAATATTTCTATTATGCGCGTTAAGCTGTACTAACAAACTCTCTCGAATAGCGGCGATGGAAAGTATCTCATTAACAGTATTTTGTGAGATAAATCCTATTCTCTCAGTCACTAATCCTTCTGTTACAAGGGGCTCAAACTTCTCCTCTACACTGCGAACAAAACGGGATAACATTCACTGTCTACAGACCGATGACGATTGGAAAAAGAACGCGGCCGTCCTGCGCTGAAGGATACTTCATACTTTGTTTAACTCGGTATTCTGAGATTCTAGAGGGATACGTGGGAAGGAAACCGCTCCGCTTAGTCAACACGAAAAGTAGAAGGCGAACAATTAAAAAAAAATAAAAAATAAAAAAAAATGCAGCTAAAGAGATTTACTGTGAAAACCGCAAAGGCTCTGCAAATAGGCCGCTCTCCCCAAATTCATTTTAGGTGCAAAAAGTTCCCGTTTGGCTTATTTTCAGCAGCCATTCATGAATTAAAAAAAAAATCATATATAAATAAAATGTATGTATGTAATATATAGATATATACATAGATAGATAAATACATAGATAGATTGATATATTTATATATATACATATAGATAGATATATACATATATATATACAGATAGATATAGATAGATAGATAGATAGATAGATAGATAGATAGATAGATAGATAGATAGATAGATAGATAGATAGATAGATAGATAGATAGATAGATAGATAGATAGATAGATAGATAGCAAAGCTCTATTAAAGACAATTCTTCAAAAAAAGTAAAAATTAATAAAAATCAAGGGATCGCTGCACCAGCCAATGATGAATAAAAAGGAAACAATGTATCAGGGTGAGAATGCCACATTGTTAGTTCAGAAATGTAAATAATTTGTAACAATGGCAAAGCTTTATTAAAAGACAATTCTTCGAAAAAATAAATAAATAAAATCAAGGGATCAGTGCACCAGCAAATAATAAAATGAAAAGGACACAATGTATCAGGGTGAGAATGTCGCATTGTTACAAATCATTTACATTCCTGAGCTAACAATGCATCAGAGAGATCATTCTGAAGGGGTTCATTTACTAAAAGGCAAATTAGACTTTGCAAGTGCAAGTTCTTCTACAGCTTAGTAAAGGAAGCTTCACCCAATCACATGTATGGAAAAATAAATAAATAAAAAACAGCTTTGTTGCTTGCACATTATTGGATGATGGGAGTCAGCAGAGCTTTCCCTCATTAACCAAGCTGTGGAGCAACTGCACTTGCAAAGTGCACCATCTATTTGCCTTTGGTAAATCACCCCCACCGAGTCTAGGTTTCCATCTGTGAGGGTGGTGCGGATCACGTTTGCGTGGGCACAGCAGCCTATTCATTAGAATGAGCTGCTGTACCTGGGGAAAAAGTCCCTCACCCTTTGTCGCTGAGTCCTTATGTCAGAGTCCACAGCAAATTTCTCTCTCCCCCCCCCTTTACATCAGGGTGCCCATCATAATCTCCCTTACACACACACCTCCCTACTTTTTGAGATGGGAATGAGGGACACCCATTAGCAAAAGTATGCAGGCATAGGAGACACCCCTTGCCACGCCTCGCTTAAAAAGGAAAATTATACCCCCCAAAAAAATGATTAAACCCACAAGTGATTTTTTACCCCGACTATTCCTTTATATTGGCTTTTGACACTTACAAATGCAGCAAATTTAGAAATTAGATGAAAGGTTTAGCACTGGGAAACACTTTTTGAAAGGTAAATAGTGCATTTTATATACAACTATATAGATGCCAGGGTTCCTTCTCTGAGCTCAGCTGTTGGCTAATTGCCAGCTCCTATCTCTCCACAGTCCACAGTTACTCAGCTGTTGATGATATCCTGCTCATCCGTCCTGCCTACTTAAGCCGTCCAGTCCAGAGGATCTCTGCCTTCGCCTTGGTCAACATCACAGAGACAGAGACAATCTCCTGCGATCCTGTTCAAGACTTGCTTTGCTGACATCCCTTCTGGCTCCAGATCCTGCTTGCTGTTCCACTACATTGATCCCTGACTTCTGGCTTGGCTGACTATCTGTTCCGGTTACTAAACTTTGGCTATGGTTTGACTACATTTGTTCTTTTTACTTTTATTATTAAACAAGTGTGATTTAACAGTATTTCTGTCTCAGCCTGATTTCATGGTTTCTGACAATAGATCAGACCAAAATGAGGGACAGAGGGACTTTGTTCCAAATCAGGGACAGTTGGGAGCTATGCATGCATAGAGCCTTTCTTATGTCACAGTCCACAACAATGTTCCCTCCCACCTTTACAACAGGGTGTTCATTGGAGACCCCCCCCTCTTACATCACAGTCACCATCAGACCCCCCCCCCCCACACACACACACACATCAGAGTCCCCATCACACAAAGGTTCCCCTTTTGCAAGCAGGCCAAAAAGTTTGGGGACCCCTGTTATAGGCTGTGAAGAAATTGGAATTAAAAAAAAAAAAATTCTAAAAATGTTTATATATATATATATATATATATATATATATATATATATATATATATATATATATATATATATATATATATATATATATATATATACATACACATACACACAGTGGGGACGGAAAGTATTCAGACCCCCTTAAATTTTTCACTCTTTGTTATATTGCAACCATTTGCTAAAATCATTTAAGTTCATTTTTCCCCTCATTAATGTACACACAGCACCCCATATTGTACACACAGCACCCCATATTGTACACACAGCACCCCATATTGACAGAAAAACACAGAATTGTTGACATTTTTGCAGATTTATTAAAAAAGAAAAACGGAAATATCACATGGTCCTAAGTGTTCAGACCCTTTGCTGTGACACTCATATATTTAACTCAGGTGCTGTCCATTTCTTCTGATCATCCTTGAGATGGTTCTACACCAGGGGTCTTCAAACTGCGGCCCTCCAGGTGTTCAGGAACTACAATTCCCATCATGCCTAGTCATGTCTGTGAATGTCAGAGTTTTACAATGCCTCATGGGATGTGTAGTTCTGCAACAGCTGGAGGGCCGTAGTTTGAGGATCCCTGTTCTACACCTTCATTTGAGTCCAGCTGTGTTTGATTATACTGATTGGACTTGATTAAGAAAGCCACACACCTGTCTATACAAGACATAATAAAGTGCTAAATATCATAAAATAAAAATTGTTACTAATGTATCCGGTGAATAAAGCATGTTAGCGAAATTGACCACTTTTGAGAATACCACCACGTGAGCCATTTTAAATATAAAAATTAACAGGGTATTTAACACATAGCGAATGGAGCCCGTAGAAGGACAGAGATAGTCCTTGAGATTATTATATTTTTTAATGGAATTTTGCATTAATAAAAAGGTGCCATGTTGGCTGTGGTTTTCTATAGTAGGAGCAAGGTGAGGGCAATAATTTTCTCATTATACATGAAATCGCAGTCAGCTGACTAGAAGAGCGTTCATCATGAAGTGCGGCCTCAACCTACTCATTTATCATTGTGAAGAGCGGGAATAGAAGCTTCCCATTGTCCTCACTCCAAGCCTTCACGAACATCTTCTGAGTGTTTTTTTATTTTTTTATTATTCCCACTTTAACAGATGCGGTTTGTGTTATCTGCAGCCCGGGCTTTGCATCTCCCGAGTGTGTTCTGAGCGGTAACGTATATAACCAGCAATACAAATGCTGCAACTTAGAACCATCAGCACCGATGGCTCTGTGCACACTAACTAACTAACTCTGCTGGAATACAAACCTCAAGGGCTGATTAGAGACCCAAAAGGAGGAGATACTGGCAAGAGGCTTTTGGGTCCAGAGGAGGTCCCATAACCAAGATTTGAGCAAACCCAGGACAGTTGAGCAGAGAGGATCATTAACATGTGTGCAGAAGAGGTCCCATACCCAAGATCTCAGCAAATCTGGGACAGCTGGGTATAGAGGATCATTCGCATGGTTGCAGAGGAGGTTCCATAGCCAAAATATCAGCATATCTGGGAAAGTTGATTATAAGGTCTCATTCACACACACAGATGCAGAGAAGATCCCATTACCAAGATCTCAGAAAATCCGGGACAGTTGGATATAAGGGACCATTCACAGAGGAGGTCCAATGGCCACGATCTCAGCAAATTTGGGAAGTTGGGAATAAGGGAACATTCAGATGGGTGCAAAAGTGGTCCCATAGCCAAGATCTCAGCAAAACCCATCTGTTGGGAATAAGTCCAATGGCCACGATCTCAACAAATTTGGGAAGTTGGCAATAAGAGAACATTCACATGGGTGCAGAGGTGGTTCCATAGCCAAGATCTCAGCAAATCTGGGACAGTTGGGTATAAGGGATCATTCACTTCGATGTAGAGGCAGTCCCGTAGCCAGGATCTCATCAAAACCTCATCAGTTGAGAATAAGAGAACATTCACATGGGTGCAGAGGTGGTTCCGTAACCAAGAGCCCAGCAAATCTGGGACAGTTGGGTATAAGGGATCATTCACATCGATGAAGAGGCAGTCCCGTAGCCAAGAAGATCTCAGCAAATTCAGGACAGTTGAGCACATGGGATGATTCACATGGGTGCAGAGGAGTTCCCATAGCCAAGATCTCAGCAAAAACAGGACAGTTGAGCATAGTGGATCATTCATATGGGCGCAGAGGAGGTCTCATATCCAAGATTTAAGCAAATCCGGGACAAGGGATCATTCACATGGGTGCAGAGGAGGTTCCATTGCCAGGATCTCAGCAAATCTGGGACAGTTGAGCATGGGGGATCATTCACATGGACGTAGAGGAGGTCCCCTAATAAAGATTTCTGAAAATCCAGGATAGTTGGGTATAAGGGATTATTCACATTGTTGAAGAGGAGGTCCCATAGCCAAGATCTCAGCAAATCCATGACTGTTGAGCGTAAGGGCTTGTACACACAGGTGCAGGGGGTCTGTACAGCATGCAAGAGCCATTTGCCCGTCATCAGTCTACAACAAATAATGAAATGGCTATTATGTATTAGAAATGGGGGGGACCTGCAGCACCACAGAGCGCTATCAATTCCTGGAAGGTGTATCATTGTGAAGGTGACAGCAGGCAATATACCCTAAGATTTTGATTGGTCAGTTCAACGCATTTCAACAACCACTTTGTACTAAGACAGCCGCGCTATTATTTTGAAATACAATAAAATGGCTTGAATACAAACCTCCATAGGGTTGAATATTTACCCAATGGAGAAGATTCTGACAAGAGGCTGTTGGTTGCAAAGGAGGTCCCAAGATCCCAGCAAATGCAGGACAGTTGGGTATAAGGGATCATTCACATGGGTGCAGAGGAGGTCCAATAGCCAAGATCTCAAAAAAACAGGGACAGTTGAGCATAAGAGATCATTCACATGGGCGCAGAGGAGGCCCCATTGCCAGGATCTCAGCAAATCTGGGACAGTTGAGCATGGGGGATCATTCACACGGGTGCAGAGCAGGTCCCATAGCCAAGATCTCAGAAAATCCAGGACTGTTGAGCATAAGGGATCATTCACATGGGTGTAGAGGAGGTTCCATGGCCAAGATCTCAGCAAATTAGGGACAATTGAGTAGAAGGGCTCATTAACAAGGGTGCAGAGGAGGTCCCATAGCCAAGATCTCACCAAATCCAGGACAGAATGAAGGGGCTTATTCACGTGGGTGCAAAGGTCTGTACAGCATGCAAAATCCATTTGTTTCTGTGTCTGGAGCTGCATGCAGGCATCCTATGGTGGTCAATGGGAGATGCAGAAGGTATACAGACTCACCTGATCGAAAAGTGATCTTGAATGACTTTTTTCTCCAATTCAAATGGGTATTTTAGATTGAAACACCATGCCACAACCATGTGTCAATCACTATTGGCACATGGTTGCTGCTTGGTCCCATTAACGTCTATGGGCGCATTTGGCCAGCAGAGTACCGTCAAAAACCCAAAATATGAAGAGTAAACATCATGGTAAGGCTCGGAGACCAGTAGATATTGGCAGTAGAAAGGCTCCCACCAACTACCTGGATACATACACAAGCCCTTACATAAGATGACACAGGCTCGTCTGATGTGCGAGGTCTAAGCACTAACCGGTGTTCAACAGAGCTCCTGATAGTGGAGATGGATTTTTCTGCATGTTACTACCAGGTTGCGGTCCTCTGGACCGTCCCATCAGGAGGGGAGCAAGTCAGGGTCCAGTAGTAGATAGAGATCAAGCTGAAGCATAGTCAGTAAACAAGCCAAAAGGTCAGTAACAAGTGGTAGTGGAAAAATGACAACGGCAGGTTCACAAAAGAGCAAGATATCAGCTGCAGAGAGCACAATAATCTGGCAAACAGGAAGTGCAGAGACATTGACGTTCTTGGGAGGAGCAAAGAGTTTAAGGTTAACTGGAAACAAGAGACAGGGCAAGACAATCCAAAAGGTTCCAGCATCTCAGGTGGCTCAGTAAGGAGAACTACTGCCAAATGCAGCAGAGGTTGTGGGTTGAGAAGCCAGTCCTGGTATTAAATTTGCTACACCGAGAAGCGTCATGGCCATGAAAATGAACCAGAACACCTGCCGTTTAAATTAGTAGGAGGTAGTCGGGGGGGGGGGGGGGCGGTTAAAAACACGGATCCAGCCCGTTTTACTGCCCCCTTGCTAATTGTGTGAACTTAGCCTTAGTATATGTTGACCTCAGTCCTTTGAAGTGCTTTTTCTAGTCAAGTCAACTGAATTGAAACCATCAGAAACACCTCAGAACGCATGGCCACATATAAAAAAGCACTAATGATAATGTAAGCTCTTACAATCAAACCTGATAAACCTGACGTGAATGAGGTCTTAGCACTTTTCATTAAACAAGTCTATGAGTGTTTATTTGAGGAGGGAGGAACAGTAATACACCACCATGGTAGAACACTATGAAGGACAGCCTAGATCTACAAAGTGCAAATAGAGTTGGCTGAATGTGAATACTGATAAAAGATTACGTACATTGGGTAGATTACATTCATACACAGTACAAAAAAAAAAAAAAAAAAAGCTATAGATTTCATGTATGGCAGTATAAGGTATGACGGCCACCGCCCAGAAATGGGATTTTGTACTGGTGGAAGAAACGTATTTTTCACGTGTGTGTAATATTCTCATTTCTTCGAGTGGTTTGAATGTGATCCAGCCAAAACTTTAATCCCAAATGACAACTTTCTCCAGCTAGCAGTGCGTTTGCCTCAATTCCGTAAAAATCCTGCAGAGGAAAATGCATATTTTATGGGGTAAAAATACAACGGAATACAAAATTGTCTCCCTGTCTGGTCACTTTCACAGGTTCCCCAGCAAACTAGGAGACATGCAAAAGAATATTTAATATCGCAGTTTAAAGAGAAATCACAAATCTATGCAAACATTTTGGGATTATATACAGTATGTGTGTAAAGGGGGACATGCCAACTGGTCCATGGCATAAAACTAACATCTGCTCATCCTAACCACTAACTAAACCTATGTCATTTCCTGACCAACAAGGTGCCCCCTAATGAGTTCCCAAAACATTATCTGGTCCTAGGACTGGAGGTTTTATTCCATTCAAAACACTACAAAGTCTCCAGGCTCCAGGACCCAGTCCAGAGCCCATTAAAGTTCTGAGGAAGCAACAAAATGCCGAATTTCAGTCCTTCACGGCGTAGTGCGTTACCAAATTGTTTTCTTGGTGACTATGGTCCCAGCTGAGATCATTGACAAGATTCTCCCGTGTAGTTCTGGGCTGATTCCTCGCCGTTCTCATGATCATTGAACCTCCACGAGGTGAGATCTTGTATGGAGCCCCAGACCGAGGGAGATTGACCGTTATTTTGTGCTGCGAATAATCGCACCAACTGTTGTCACCCTCTCGCCAAGCTGCTTGGCGATGGTCTTGTAGCCCTTTCCAGCCTTGTGTAGATCTACAATCTTGTCCCCAACATCCTTGGACAGCTCTTTGGTCTTGGCCATGGTGGAGAGATTGGAATCTGATTGATTGCCTCATGTGGACAGGTGTCTTTTTATACAGGTAACAAGCTGAGATTAGGAGCACTCCCTTTAAGAGAGTGCTCCTAATCTCAGCTCGTTACCTGTATAGAAGACACCTGAGAGCCAGAAATCATGCTGATTGATAGAGGTTCAAATACTTATAAATTTATTTGCATTTTAATGAGTGAAATAACTTTGAAATGCGTTTTTCTGGATATTTTTGTTGTTATTCTGTCTCACTGTTATAATAAACCGACCATTAAAATTATAGACTGATAATTTTTTCGTCATTGGGCAAACGTACTATTTCCCTCACTGTATAGTCTTAGGCTGGCCATACACTATTCAATTTTCCTGTTCAACTTTCCTTTAGATTTACCAAAACCATATAATATGAGGTGAAACCTAAACACTTTCAATTTGGATGCAATCAGGCAGGCCCTTGTACTACATAGTTGAAGGTAAATCTAAAGAAAATTGAACAGGAAAATTGTATGGTGTATGGCCAGCTTTAGTCAATCCAAAACTCTACAAAGCCTCCAAGCACTAGGGCCCAGATCAGAATCTGTTAAGATCTGGGGAAACAAAAATTTGTTTCCTCCATAACAGGCACAAATCCTGGAGACCCCTGTCATGTGTAGGTAACATCTATACACCACCTTCAATGTTATTCAGTTCTTAACTCTACAAAGCCTCCAGGCTCCAGGACCCTTCCTATTAAGATTGGAAGAACCATCAAATTTGTTTCCTCCATAACAGACACTAATCCTGGAGCCCCCTGTCATGTGTGGGTAAGAAACCTAGAGAACATATATACACCAGGACTTTTTTTCTCTGAGAATAGGTACAGGAGCTCCCCCCTTGTGAATCATTTCTTGTCCCTCCCCCTCCAAGCACCATCCCTTGGTTCCACCCCATACCCACCTCCCAGTACTGCCCCTTTTAGAGAATACAGAACCAAGTATAATTTTGTGGTGCAGTCATTTGTATGGAATTTATTAAGAACAATAAAAGCAGTAAAGTAGATCCCCCACAGCCAGCGGCAATAGACCTTCCCCAGCAGCAATAGCTTTGTCCGGGAACAATGGACCCCAATAACAATAGACTCTGGCAGCAACAACAGATTTCCCAGCAGCCAGCCCAGAATCAATAGACTCCCCAGCAGCAATAGACTGCTCCCTCAACAGTAGATCCCTTCCAGCAACAATTGACCCCCCCAGCAATATAAGCCCAAAAAGCAACAATAGATCCCTCCCCAGCAACAATAGACTGCCTCGCAAAAATATATGCCACCAGTAACACTACATCCTCCAGCGGCCAGCAACCAATAGACACCCAAGTGTGCCACCACCTTGAATAAAGAGGACTCCTACCAGAACGTATAGACCCTTTATACAAAAAGAGTTCTGAAAGCTTGTGAATTAATATGCCAAGCGTAGGGTAACTTGAATCACCTCCAAAATCTCCACCTGTGGTCACCAGGATTTCCCATCCATTAACATGAGCTGTTCAACCGGAATATAAGAAAAGAGCCAGGAAGGCCCACATAGTGTAAAACTGTATGCAATGCATTAATAAAATAAATGACCAGCCACCCATAATAGCAAAAACAACAAGCGCTTAAAATAAAATACCAATCCCGGGGTCTGATCCTACAGCTTTCTGGTTACAGCGTGCATGGTGACGTCATAAGGGTAAGCCCCGACATATGCGTTTCGTCACATCTGACATCATCGGGGGAGCTGTGTTCCCCTTTGGCTCCTGAACATCACATATCCCCATAGACAGAGCCTTTCATTCAGTAAAAGAGGAGGCGGCGATGTCATCGAGAGACGTGAAGGCTGAACCTGGAACACCCAGCAGTCGCTCGATGACATCACGGAAAAACATGACGGCATGGGACGGAGCGCTGCCAGAAGAGAGGAGGATCTCCGCTGGACAGCACTGGATCCACTGGGTGGGTATCTAAAATGGGCTAAACTGACCACCATTAAGGTAAGGTTAAAAAAAAAAAATGGGGGTGGGGAGGGTGAAAAAACGCTTTAATACCACTTTAAAGATACATTATCCAGAAAATGAAAATCCCTACTTTACATGGCTACCATAGCTCAGTCATTGGCACCGCCAGTGCCTAATATGCCATATTTCTCTTAAAGAGGAGACACCTTTTGTCCTTGGAAGCATCAGGCATGCAGGACTGTCTCACCCCCCTCCATAGTAGCCCATTCACAACTATAATAAAAAGAAAAGGTCTTACCTGTGATTGATGCTTTCCGGTTTTCAGGGGCTTGGAGACAATCCTCGGTAGCAATATGGCACTCCATAACGGACACCTGCTCATCCCCATTCTGGGGGGTCTGTGGCACAAGATCTCAACAGGCAAGTGTTGTGCCATCTGGACAGGCTTGAGCACCACTGGTTGCAACCATATGTAAGGTGGAGCAAATGCTACATCTCAAACCTTACAAGCTTCTCAGGGTCATATTCCCAGGCAAACACCGGCGCACAGCTATGGTAATCCTGAGCCTGGCTAGAATTTCTCCTTCGCGTTTAGGATACTTCTTGGCATCCAAGGTCCAAAAAGGTGCTAGCACATCCATCCACTGCTCCCTCCGTTAGTCTTTCTCATTTTTGTGAATCTCTCAAATGTGCGAAGATTGGCATCAGTACCATCCATCAGAGAATTTCCACCAAGCACTCTGTACATTCTGTTGGGGTGTGGAGATTGGCCCCTGTGCCACCATCTGCCTCTCTGATAGGGCCGGTCTCTGCTGCTCTAGACAGGTTCCTTTGCTGTGGTCCCTTTAAGGAGGCCTGGTGGGCTTCAGTTGACTGTTACCTCTGTTGGGCTATTAAAGCGGAACTTCAGTCATTTTTTTCAACTTTCCATCTATTAAATCTTCTGCCCTTCTTGTTGTTGTTTTAACTTCGGATAGTAAAACATTTTTTTTTCTGCCAGTAAATCCCTTATACAGCCCACTTCCTGTTTTTTGTCTGGTCATTAGCCTAGGATTGGGACATCATGCACAGCTCTCTCTCCTGAGAGTCTGCCAGGAAGGGGGGGGGAGGCATAAGAGGGCCAATGAGAGCTGCAGAGCTGGAGGTGTGCCTCTGTGTAAATCCAGAAAGTGAACAGGCAGCAGCTTCAGCTGCCCACAGTTAAAATGGCTGCAGCCAGACTCAGTGGACACCCAGGAACAGTCCAAAGCAGGTTTGTCTTGCACTTTTTATTCAGCAAGCGAAAGGCAGCAAACGTACTGATCCATCCAGTAGGGCTTTGTACGAGTCCATGGCATAAAACCCACCAAATAGTTGCCCGTCCATGTCGTGTTTAAAGTCGCAAGTCCCCGACCAATAGGGTTCCCCCAAAGCAAACAGCAGATGTACCTTGTTTTGAGCATTGCCTGTAGTCAGCCTTTCCCCCAGCAGCAGCTCTTCCATAGAACAGAGTGAAGGATCTTCCTGAACCTCACATGACCACAGCTGACTCATTAGGGTGGTCTGGCTAGCAGGGAAAACGTGGACCCCGGACTGCAGGCTTCATCACACCAATAGTTCTGCAAAGCCTCCAGAGCTCCAGTCCCCAGAGCACAATTCATTAAAGCGGACCTTCACCCTAATCATGTATGACCCGTACACGCCAGGGGCCGTTTTCAGGCGTTTTAGCGCTAGAAATTGCGCCTGAAAACTGCCTCCCATGCCGCCCAAATATGAAAACCCGAGTGCTCTCACCCTGGGGGCGGTGCGCTTGTAGGACCTTAGAAAAAGTCCTGCAAGCTGCATCTTTGGGGCGGTTTGGGAGCGCTGTGTACACCGCTCCTCCACCGCCCCTGCCCATTGAAATGAATGGGCAGTGCCTCCAAAGCGCCTGAAAAGCGATTTGGAAACGACGCAACACGGGCAGTTTTAACTCCTTCTTTGGAGGCTAGCGGGGGGGGTCAAAAGCGCAGATTAAACAGCGCTAAAGAGCCGCTAAAGCAAGCGGTGCGGCCGCGGCCCCGATGTGAAAGTATCCCTAACGCCTGGTTCACACTGATGCGATGTTAGATGCGACTTGGGTCGCCCTGAATGGCATGACGATGGAGGTAACATTGCTTTCAATGGTGCTCGTTCACATTAACTGCTTCTCGACCACCTCACGCCGATATACGTTGGCAGAATCACATACCTGTACGTTGCCCTTTAAAAAGCGGCTTGCCGGCGCACGCCTCGGTGCCCGCGGGGGATACCCGCGATCGTCTCACGGAGAGGAAGAACGGGGAGATGCTGATGTAAACAAGGCATTTCCCCCATTCTGCCTAGTGACAGGACACCGATCACAGCTCCCTGTAGCGGTGATCAGTGTCGTGTCACACATAGCCCATCCCACCCACAGTTAGAATCACTCCCTAGGACACACTTAACCCCTACAGCGCCACCTAGTGGTTAACCCCTTCCCTGCCAGTCACATTTACACAGTAATCAATGCATTTCTAATCGCACTGATCGCTGTATAAATGTGAAGGGTCCCAAAATAGCGCCAGAAGTGTCTGATCTGTCTGCCATAATGTCGCAGTTATGATAAAAATTGCTGATCGCCACCATTACTAGTAAAAAAAAAAAAAATTAATAAAAATGCCATAAAACTATCCCCTATTTTGTAGACGCTATAACTTTTGCGCAAACCAATCAATAAACGCTTATTGCGATTTTTTAAATTTTTTTTTTTACCAAAAATATGTAGAAGAATACGTATCGGCCTAAACTGAGGAAAAAAATTTTTTTTATATATTTTTTGGGGGATATTTATTATAGCAAAAAGTAAAAAATAATGCTTTTTTTTTCGAAATCGTCGCTCTTTTTTTGTTTATAGCGCAAAAAATAAAAACCGTAGAGGTGATCAAATACCACCAAAAGAAAGCTCTATTTGTGGGGGAAAAAAGGACGTCAATTTTGTTTGGGTACAACGTCGCACGACCGCGCGATTGTCAGTTAAAGCGACGCAGTGCTAAATCGCAGAAAGCGCTCTGGTCTTTGGCCAGCCAAATGGTCCGGGGCTGAAGTGGTTAAAGCAGCGCAGCTGGCGATGGGACTTTGGGAAAGGCTCTTGTGCTCAGTTGGTGCGATTTTTACAGTGCAACTTGGCTCCATAGAATATGCAAACCACATCCAAACAGTGGTGGCTGGTGCTCAATTTTTTTTTGGGGGGGGGCGGCAAACAATCGATCGCCCGATCGGCCCGCACTGCTTACCCCATCCAGGTCACAAGTGGCGTTCCCGCTGCTTCTCCTCTTTTGTGGGCGGCTTCGGGGGGCTTCCCAGCCGCTTCTTCTATCGGACAATCCGGTCGTTTCTCCTCCCGGCCAATCAGGTCTTAAGGCCCGCTTCCTGGTTGCCCGGGAAGAGAAGCGGGAGGAATTTTATCCTCTTCGGAAATTGGAAAAAGAATTCGAATTTCGTCCGAATTTTTTTTTTTTTTTTTTCGTTATTTCGCATTCGTTTAAATTCGGTACTGTTGCAATTCGGAAAAAAATTCAGATACATCCAAATTTCCGAAAAACGCAAAATTCCTCTGAATTTCAAAATGAAAGCGCAAGTGTCTCGTCACGTGGTCGGGGGGGGCCCGTCCTGCCAGTTTCCAATCATGACCAGAGCCTGGGGGCTGTCTATGACAGCTCAGTTACTGAGCAGGGGGTGTGCCTTCTCTGCACAGAAACCTCGGCCGTCCATAAACGCATCTATGTAGCACGCGGGCGTTAAAGTCCCACCCTCTTTGCCACCACACATGCGCGTTACGTGGGTGGCAAGAGGACCGCCCCAGGTACATATACTGCGGCAGGGCGGCCCTTTAGCGCGAAATCACGTACCTATATGTGATTTCTTTCAAGGGCTCTGCATGTGCGCATGCGTGTGCGCATGCGCGCTGCTGGCTGGAGCCCCGCTCCAACTGTGAATGGACACAGTGGTAGCCAATCAGCAGGTGCAGAGGCATTCCCCACACAGTTAGCAAGCACTCTCTAGAGATGCACTTAACCCTTTGATCACCACTGATGTTAACCCCTTCCCTGCCAGTGTCATTTATACAGTGACAGTGCTTTTTTTTTTTGCACTGATCTCTGTATTGATGTCACTGGTCCCCAAAAAGTGTCACTTATGCCCCGTAATGCCACGATCGGACATTGATCGGACATTCCAACAACAAAATCCATGGGATTTTTTTCAGACGGATGTTGGCTACAACTTGTCTTGCATACACACGGTCGCACAAAGTCGATCGGAAATTCCGGACGTCAAGAACGCGGGATGACGTAAAACATGTATGACGAGCCGAGAAAAAATAAAGTTCGATAGCCAGTGCGGCTCTTCGGCTTGATTCCGAGCCTGCGTGGCACTTTGTGGGTCGGAATTGTGTACACGCGATCGGAATTCGCGCCAACCGATTTTGTTGTCGTAAAATTTGCGATCCAGATCTCAAATGTTGTGCGACGGAAATTCCGATGGGAATTGTCCGATGGAAGCCTACACATGGTCGGAATTTCCGACAACAAGCTCCGATCGCACTTTTTACGACGGAAACTCCGACCGCGTGTACGGGGTATTAGTGTCAGATCTTTCAGTCGCAATGTCGCAGTCCCGCTCAAAAAAATCGCTGATCGTTGTCATTACTAGTAAAAACAATAAAAAAAAAAATTAAAAGTCCATAAATCTATCCCATAGTTTGTAGACGTGATTTTTTCCAAACCAATCAATATTCTCTTATTGGGATTTTTCTTTACCAAAACAATGTAGCAGAATACATATTGGCCGAAACTGATGATTTTTTTTTTTTTTTTGTACATTTTTTTTTAGTGGATGTTTAAGGCCACTTTCAGACTGGGGCGTTGTGGGCGTCTGCGGTAAAGCGCCACTAAATTTAGCGCTGCTTTACCGTCGTTTTAGCGGCACTATTTGGCCGCTAGCGGGGCGGTTTTAACCCCCAACTAGCGGCCGAAATAGGGTTAAAACCGCCCACAAAGCGCCGCTGCAGCGGGTTTGCAGTGCTGCCCCGCCCCATTGCTTTCAATGGGAAGGGGCGCTTTATTCACCGCTCCTATAGCGCTGCAAAGATGCGGCTTGCAGGACTTTTTTGACCGTCCTGCCAGCGCACCGCTCCAGTGTGAAAGCCCTCGGGTGATCACACTGGAGACACAGGAGAGGCTCTTTACAGGCGCTATACAGGCGCTATTTTTAGCGCTGTAGCGCCTGTAAAGCGGCTTAAAATTGTCGCTCTTTTTTTTTGTTTATACTGCAAAAAAGAAAAACCGCAGAGGTGATCAAATACCAGCAAGTCATCTTCACCTCGTCTAGATGCCTAAATTGCATTGAGTTGCTGCCATGTGATTGGCTGATTAGCAACTTGTGTTGCCGAGCAACGGAACAGGTGTACCTAATAAAGTGGCCGGTGAGTGTATGCGAACAGCAGCAGCTAATCGCACATTGTTGGGGACTCTGAATAGCGGCAGATTGGGCACCTGCCTATGGTCGCCTTTTAGGTCTTGTTCGCACCGGGTACGGCGGAGAAATGCACGCAAAAGAGCATATTTTCCTGCACCGCACAGAAACGCGTCGCTGCCTACAGATTTATTCATATTCAAAAATCGTGCCTACGCTACATGTTGGGCAGCCAACTGAAATTATTGGGCACATGTTCAGAAGCACTTTATGGCGAGTAACACCCCCCCCCACCCCCCACCCCCCTACAGATCCAACACACATGAGATTCTCCAGCATTTGATAACACAAGTAAATTCCTTTAGTCCTTGATTCCGTATCTCCATCCAGCACATCACATCTCGGGCCGCGACGGGTAAATGAAACGCGTTGCGGAACATTTTACATGAATACGTCTGTCTCTGCTGTGTGGAAGCCTTCTAAGATATCTCTCATCCCTCCCGCATTTCATTTCTGATTAAATGTTTCCTCTGTAAATATTTAATCAGCGCGAAGAACTCCTCTGGCTGAGATTTTCAAAAGCTTCTATCTGTTCTCCATCAAAGAGATTAAAGAACACATTGCTATCCGTCTGAAGCCCCACCGACCGTCTCTGGGAAGTCCACCGCAGAAGAAACGGCCTGAGACAACCTTGAAGTAGAGCTAAAGCCAAACTTTTCTTTTTTTTTTTGTTATGGGTAGAGAAGGAGACGGTCAAACCATCCACTGATTTAGTTATTGCCATTTGTGTCTTGGGGAGATTTCCCTTCACCTCCAGCCATGTAGGCTCAACAGGAAGTGAGAGGATACCTTTTTCTGATGTGAGGGAAATCCCTTCTTGGATTGTTGTCAGGTAAATAGGTGTCCCCAATGATAAGAATGTCCCTTCTATTGGAGGTCAGGGGGAAGAATACCCCTTCTATTGGAGGTCAGGGGGAAGAATACCCCTTCTATTGGAGGTCAGGGGGAAGGATGCCCCTTCTATTGGAGGTCAGGGGGAAGAATACCCCTTCTATTGGAGGTCAGGGGGAAGAATGTCCCTTCTATTGGAGGTCAGGGGGAAGAATACCCCTTCTATTGGAGGTCAGGGGGAAGAATACCCCTTCTATTGGAGGTCAGGGGGGAGAATGCCCCTTCTATTGGAGGTCAGGGGGAAGAATGCCCCTTCTATTGGAGGTCAGGGGGAAGGATGCCCCTTCTATTGGAGGTCAGGGGGAAGGATGCCCCTTCTATTGGAGGTCAGGGGGAAGAATGCCCCTTCTATTGGAGGTCAGGGGGAAGAATGCCCCTTCTATTGGAGGTCAGGGGGAAGAATGCCCCTTCTATTGGAGGTCAGGGGGAAGAATGCCCCTTCTATTGGAGGTCAGGGGAAAGAATGCCCCTTCTATTGGAGGTCAGGGGGAAGAATGCCCCTTCTATTGGAGGTCAGGGGGAAGAATGTCCCTTCTATTGGAGGTCAGGGGGAAGAATGCCCCTTCTATTGGAGGTCAGGGGAAAGAATGCCCCTTCTATTGGAGGTCAGGGGAAAGAATGCCCCTTCTATTGGAGGTCAGGGGGAAGAATGCCCCTTCTATTGGAGGTCAGGGGGAAGAATGCCCCTTCTATTGGAGGTCATTGGGAAGAATATCCCCTCCTTTGGCGGTTAGTGAGAAGAATGTCTTCTCCATTGGTGGTCGGAGGGAAGAATAGCCCCTCCATTGGCGGTCAGTGGTAAGAATGCCCCCTCCACTGGTAGTAAGAATGCCCCCTCCATTGGTGATCACTGGTCAGTGGTATAAAAATGCCCTTGCATTGGTGGTCAGTGGTAAGAATGCCCCTTCCATTGGTGGTTAGTGGGAAGAATGTCCCTTTCATTGCTGGTCGATGGGAAGAATGTTCTCTGTCCTATGTCCTTCAGTCATTCGGAAGAATGTCCCACCCATTGGCGGTAAGTGGGAAGAATGCCCTTTCCATTGGTGATCAGTGGGAAGAATGTCCCTTCCATTGGTAGTCAGTGGGAAGAACACTCCTTCCATTGGAGATCAGTGGGAAGAATATACCCTCTATTGGCGATCAGTGGGAAGAATTTCCCCTTCCATTGGAGGTCAGTGGGAAGAATGTCCCTTTCATTGACGTTCAGTGGAAAGAATGCCCCTTTTATTGGCGGTCAGTGGGAAGAATGTCCCTTTCATTGACGTTCAGTGGAAAGAATGCCCCTTTTATTGGCGGTCAGTGGAAAGAATGCCCCTTTTATTGGCGGTCAGTGGAAAGAATGCCCCTTTTATTGGCGGTCAGTGGAAAGAATGCCCCTTTTATTGGCGGTCAGTGGGAAGAATGCCCCTTTTATTGGCGGTCAGTGGGAAGAATGCCCCTTTTATTGGCGGTCAGTGGGAAGAATGCCCCTTTCATTGACGTTCAGTGGGAAGAATGTCCCTTTTATTGGCGGTCAGTGGGAAGAATACCCCTTTTATTGGCGGTCAGTGGGAAGAATACCACCCTTACAGATATCTAAAAGGATTATTTTTGACATGCCACTGACCTTTCAAGGAACTATACAAGAACTTTCAAATGGGAGGTCAAATAGCCACAGTGCACAGAATTGGAGGAGAAGAGTTAGATGCTCGTTTACATCTCCTCCACACCCTTCTCCACAACCCCCCAGTCTCGTCGGCCTCTTCTCCTTCTCTATGCTCAGGCGGTCGACTGCCCTTTGACATCATCAAGACCAATGCAGGGCTGGTTTAATTCATTTGTTGCCTGAAGCTTCGGAACTGTGAGCTTCAAATAATCACAACCTGTGTGTGTTATTTTTTTTTTTTTAGTGGTCTGATTTAATTTTTTTCCCGCTGACCATTACAACTATTAAATAACAGAACCAATTCTGATAATGAGCCTCTGAATTTCAGCACTAATGAAGCGCTGCAATCATACAGGTGAATAAATTCTATCTCTACCTTTGTTAGCGTGACCAATAAATAGGATGCTGCATAAATGTAACATTTTCCAGCGTTATTAAATGTCAAATTAATGTTAATTATTACCTTTGTCCCAAAGGCAGCAGAATCATTGTTGCAATGGTTCCTAATTATGCCAATTTAATTATTTTTTTCAGCGCTCTGGAAAATGCTTGCGCAATGCATTTCAGGAGGACGCTGCCGATGACAAATTTTGGCAGAAAAACAACTTTTTTTTTTTTTTCCCTTGAATAAAACTGCGGCTGAATTTGCAGCATATCTAGAGGGTCTCTAAACCGTCCAGCTATGTCATATCTTTATCATAGTAGATATGGGAAGGGGAACTGATGTTACTGAACAAGAAGGGAGTCAAAAACCCCAAAAATTGCCTCACTATGGGACTAAAAATGAAATATAAAGTAATATAACAGTGATCAGTCCAAACAAATGATGTGATGAAATCCTGGCAATCGTATCCCAAATGATCGTAGACGTATAGGAGTCTAGTCAGACATGGATTCACACATCATGAGGGATCCATCCACTGGATATAAACGAGGATAACGTTGAAGCCAACCGTGTCGGTTTCTCCCTCTCCCTCTCTAGCTCACGGATATTTGTATAGATCAAGAAGAAAATCGCCATATAGTGTAAAACCGTGATGGTTTATTAAAAGGAATATTAAAAGTTTCCATAAGTCCAACAAAATATGGGAAAAAAAATCCTGGGTTAAAAAGTCTGCGGATCGTAGTCAAACTAGCGTGGTGTGATAGGACATAAACTCCACCCTACTAGTTTCGTCATACATGACGTCATCGAGGAGTGAAGCCTGGTCACAATGGCTACTAACGTAGATCATGGGTCTCCAAAATGTTGCCGTACAAGGGCCGCACAGAATATTTGTTCAATTATTTGAGCCATTAATAAATGCTGAACAAAGAAATTTAGTCTGTACCTTTCTCACCAGAATCCCCCCTTACATGAGGGTCCCCACCTGAATCCCCCTTAGGTTAGGGTTCCCCATCAGAGTCGCTCCTTAAATCAGGGGCCTCATCTGAAACCCCTAAATTAGCATCCCCCCCATCTGAATCCCCCCCCCAAATCAGGATCCCTATCTGAATCCCCCCTTACATCAGGGTCTCTATCAGAATCACCCCTTACATCAGGATCCCTATTAGAGTCCTCCCTTACATTTGAGACCCCCCTAACATCAGAGACGCTATACCTTAGGGTCCGCATCAGAATTTCCCCCTTCCATCATGGGCCCCATTACAGTCCTTTCTTTCATCAGAGTCCCTATCAAAATCCCTCTTACGTTTGAGAAACCCCCTAACATCAGAGTCTTCACTTACATCAGGGTCCTCATCATAATTTCCCCTTTACATCAGGGTCCCCATCAGAATCCCCCCTTACATCAGAGTCCCCATTAGAAGTCTCCCTTTCATTAGGATCTCTATCAGAGCCCCCCTTAAATTAGGGTCCCTATCTGAGTCCTCCTTAAATTAGGCTCCCCATCTGAGTCCTCCTTACATTAGGGTCCCCATCAGAATTCCCCCCTTACATCAGGGTCCCCATCAGAATTCCCCCCCTTACATCAGGGTCCCCATCAGAATTTCCCTCTTACATCAGGGTCCTCATTAGAGTCCTCCTTTTCTGATGGGGGCCCTCATGTAAGAGGGTAACACTTACATTAGGGTCCTCGTTAGAGTCCTCCTTTTTATCAGAGTCACTCATTTATTATGGACCCCCCCCCCCACAAAATCCCACCTTACATCAGAGTCCCCCCCCCTTACTGTTGCGAGAGAGCAGAGACTTCAGAGACATCAGCTGTGGACTAGATAAAATCTTGTAGTGGGATGTAGTTTAGAGACCCCGGATCTAGGTAAACCCCGTTTCAAGAACTTTTTTAAACAATGTATCACTTCATCATCGGTAGTAGAAGATAAAGATCCGGTCCCAGAACTATAATGTGGAACCAAAGACCTGAAACATCTTCTGGATGTAAAACATGGCGGCGGATTACGTGTTCCTCTCGCCACAAGTCTCCTTTAAGGTTCCGGGTTTAACTAAATTCTGTAAATGCCGATATCTTCATTTCCTTCTGTTTTTGGTGCGTTTTTTTTTTTTCCTCCACGTTATTCTAAATTCCAGCGGAGGTGTTCATTATCATTTCCTCGAGAATGACACCGAGCCGCTGTCTGGATGTAATAATTACCATGCAGATAGCACAGCCGGGGATGAGTTGTATCCCCCGGCAACAGAAATAAACAACTAAAAAGGGAAAAGAATAGCAAAGAGTCCACCAAACAATTAGACAAAGTAATAGGAAGGCAGTGAAGGAAAAAATATATGTTTAGAATTCAGGAGCGAGCCGGTGCAGGTTCACAAACTTCAAAAGATGGCCTAAAGGTGGGAACCGTGCGCTGTCCAAAGGGGGGGGCAGGGGGGGGGGGTTTGTTTTTTACTGTAGGAATTTAACCCCTTCGCACCTAAAAGGTAAAGCAAATCTAAATGCCTGAGTATAATTTTATAACTTTGACGTTAGCAAAACCGTACAGATCAAAAAAAATACTGACCCTGACCTTTGACCCAAACACTAACCCTGACCTAGGTGAACCGCTTCCGGACCGCCATATATATATATATATATACATATATATATATTTTATATTTATATATATATATATATTTTATTTTTTTATTTTTATATATATATAAAAATCGTTCCCGAGGCAGACAGAATAGCGGTTGGCCTATGTACACAAGGCAGATCGCCGTTCTGTCAGAGGGGAAGATGGAGATCTTGTGTTTCTTCTAAGCAGGAACACGGATCTCTGTCTCCCCCCCCCCCCCCCAATCAAAGCACCTCCCCCACAGTTTGTAAGCACTCCCAGGGAACACTTTTAACCCTTCGATCGCCCCTGATGTTAACCCCTTCCCAGCCAATGTCATTACTACATTGAGGGCGCTTTTTTTTTTCCTTTAGCACTGATCCCTGTATTGGTGTCACTGGTCTCCAAAAAGTGTCACTTATGCCGCGTACACACGTTTGGACTTTTCGAACCGGACTGGTCTGACGGACGCCGACGGGCCAAATCCGGCGGACAATTCGATCGTGTGTGGGCTTCACCGGACTTTCAGCGCACTTTTCCAGTCGCAAATCTGACGGACTTTAGGTTTGGAACATGCTTCAAATCTCTAGGTCGTAACTCCGCCGGACCCAGAAATCCGCTCGTCTGTATGCGAGTCCGACGGACAAAAAACCCACGCTAGGGCAGCTATTGGCTACTGGCTATCAACGTCCTTATTTTAGTCCGGTGTACGTCATCACGTACGAATTCGTCGGACTTTTGTGTGATCATATGTAGGCAAGTCCATTCGTTAGAAAGTCCGTTGGAAGTCCGTCAAAAGTCCGTTGGAAGTCCGTCGAACTTTTGTTGCTGAAAAGTCCGACCGTGTGTACACGGCATTAGTGTCAGATTCGTGCTCTGCAATGTCGCAGTCCCACTAAAAAGCGCTGATCGCCGCCATTGCTAGTAAAAAAAAAAAAAATTTAAATTCCATAAATATATCCAGTAGTTTGTAGACGGTAGAACTTTTGCGCAAACCAATCAATATACACTTATTGGGATTTTTTTTACCAAAAATATGTAGCACATATTGGCCTAAATTGATGAAGAAATTAGATTTTTTGTTTTTTTTGTTTTTTTTACATTTTTTTTTTTTATTGGATGTTTTATAGCAGAAAATAAAAAAATATTGTTGTTTTTTTTTTTCAAAATCGTGGGGATTTTTTTTGGTTTATAGCGCAGAAAAAAAAAAAACGCAGATGTGATTAAATACCACCAAAAGAAAGTTCTATTTGTGGGGAAAAAAGGACATACATTTTAATTGGGGAGAGCGTTGCACGACCGCGAAATTGTCAGTCAAAATAACCCAGTGCCGTATCGCAAAAAATTACCTGGTCAGGAAGATGGACGGCTTAAGTAGGCAGGACTGACGAGCAGGATATCATCAACAGCTGAGTAAATGTGGAGAGAGATAGGAGCTGGCAATTAGCCGACGGCTGAGCAGCCAGCTCAGAGAAGGAAGGGCTGAGCCCAGCCCTGACAAAAAGTAATTGTTGGCTGGTCGGAGAGAATAGCTGTCAGCAATGTTGGAGAAAATGGCCATCACTAATATCTCTGGGTACACTATATTGTCAAAAGTATTGGGACGCCTGCCTTTACACACACATGAACTTTAATGGCATCCCAGTCTTAGTCTGTAGGGTTCAATATTGAGTTGGCTCCGCCCTTTGCAGCTATAACAGCTTCACCTCTTCTGGGAAGGCCGTCCACAAGGTTTAGGAGGGTGTCTATGGAAATGTTTGACCATTCTTCCAGAAGAGCATTAGTGAGGTCAGGCACTGATGTTGGATGAGAAGGCCAAGGCTCGCAGTCTGCGTTCTAACTCATCCCAAAGGTGTTCTGTCGGGTTGAGGTCAGGACTCTGTGCAGGCCAGTCAAGTTCCTCCACCCCAAACTCGCACATCCATGTCTTTATGGACCTTGCTTTGTGCATCTGCTGACA